>JACWFO010000075.1:0-89614 GCA_019775505.1 Leucosporidium yakuticum | reverse complement strand
CCCCCCCCCCCCCCCCCCCCCCCCTTTGTATATTCGAGCTCACCAGCGGCTCCCACTTCGCTCTCCTCCCTCGGCGCCAAGCACAACGGCTCTGAGGCTTGCTGTCGGGCTGTTGAACAGTCTGGCAGTGTCTTCTGGCTCTTTGATGTCGGGCCTAGCTGAGAAGAGCGGCGCAGAGGTGGTGTAGGCCTGCAAATGCTCGCGCTTCGTAAGCAGAACACGCTCGGCGGCGCCGGCGGAGCACTCGGAGAACTGGAGAGCGGGTTAACGTGTGCTGCTCTCCTGCTCGGGTGGGAGGGCGGTCGAGTCTTAGTCCAAAGCTTCTCTCTCTCATTTGCCAACAGGAGCCCCTGAAGATCCTCTCTGTTCTGTGACGCGGGCTCGGGCTCGGCTTTGCTCTTTCGGCGCAGACAAGGAGGCGGGCTGAGGTGGATTGCAGCCTTGCTAGGCGGGGCGGCAGCTATCTCTGCAAGCGCTTGTCTTGGTTCTTCCTCAGCTCAAATTCGCACACGCCTACCACAGCAGCAGCAGCGCACGAGCTCGGCGGGCGACGAGGGGAATTGAGGCGGCTCGCTGCTCTGCGTTGTAGGGCAGCGGCGGCTTCTTTCGTCCGCGTAGTCGTCCCATTAGCACTTACAGCAATGTGACGAGTGCTCTCTGACCCACACTTCCTCGTCCTGACCCCTCCTTCGGCGCTTAGTAGAGCGGCTGCTTCTCGCCTTCTACGGTGACGAGGCGTGCTGACCGTTGATTGACGTACAGAATGGCTCGAGCTAGGATCAACATCTACTCCCTCTCACAGCGACCTCGAGGAAGCGCTACACCCCTGCAGAAGCGACGGAAGCTGACTCGGACTTCTTCCTCCTTGCCTTTCGCAGGGTGGTTCTCGGCGCTAAGATCACCAGTCGGGGCGGGAGGAAGCGGGGAAAAGGAGTGATAGGGTATGGAGACGTAGACCAGCTTTTTAGGGTGCTGCTGGCTTGAAAGGACTCGAATCGCCTGCTCGGTCCTGCTCGGCGAAGTCGACTCGGCGAAAGGAGAGCTTGACGAGAGTAGTTCTGATCCGTAGCGGAGCAAGAGAGGTAGCATTCTACACAAATCCCCGTCCTGCTCCTACAGCAGCGAGCCAACACCCCTAACCCACCTCCTCCCTCTCCTCCCGCTCTCCCTCCCTTGCCCTCCCCCTTCACTCATCTCAACTCGTCATCTCACCTCCGCCGCTGCTACTCGACTGGAAAGCTACAGGAGAGATCTACTCGACTACTGCACACCTACTCGCCTGCTGTACCTCGATAGGAAGGAGAGGACGCTTGCTAGGCTCGAAGCTGAGAGGGACGCGCTTTGAGAAGGATTGAAGGTGAGTTGAGGTTGCGAGGCTTTGAACAGGGCGAGGGGTAGGGTAGGGTGCAGAACTGCAGGAGAGGGTGCAGCTGCTGCTGGGAGCCTGGTACAGCTGTGGGGAGAGGGAGGAGCTGAGCGCGCCTTGAGTGATAGCACTGGAGGGATGAGGCTACAAGGGACGGCCAAGGTGCGATCAAGAGCAGCAGTACATCCCTCTACGTCGACCTGAATACTGACCCCTCGCCCTCTACTGCAGAGCTCTTTCCCTTCCCCTACCCCTCCTGCGCCGACTCTCCCTCGACTCGCTCGCTCGCTCGACATGGCCGTCATCCAGGATCTACCGCCCGAGCTGCTTCGAAGGATCCTCGAGCTCATTACGAACGAGGGGAACATCTGGGCCAATTACGATCAATTCCGCTTCACTTCCCTCGTCAACCGAGCTTGGCGAAAGCCCTCGCAAGCGCTTCTGTTCTATAACATGGACCCCGAATTGAGTGTCAATACACTACCCGGCACCTTGCGCTCAAACGCAGGCAGTACCCTCAAGACCCTCGAAGTGGGCCGAGGTACAGCGGAAGCAAACACTGAGGGCGCTGGAGGAGCATGAGATCTCCGTCGAGACTTTGGAACTGTACGATACTCGACCTAGAGGTCGATATGAGTCGTCTCAGTAGCAAGCTACTCGCTGGTATGTGTCGTGCCGTACTTGCCATCGCTCGCCCCGTTACTCACTTCTTAATCGAACCCCAGGCCTCAAGTCACTCTCAATCAGAGGAAACCTCAAAGGACGTCCGAGGATCCCACCGGGCACTACATCGGAGCTCACTCGATTCAGCCTTGACCCCGAATATCTGCCGTCTCTCGCTTTTCTCGACTCAATCCTTCCGGCGGCCCCTTTCCTGACCTCCCTCGAGCTCGAAGTCAGAGAAGACGGAGATATGCTCTCCAGGGATTACACCAAATGCCTTCAAACCATAACTCAGCAGCTCCTTCACCTCGCAGTCACCATCGGTGAGAGCTCGAGCACCCCGACGAGCCGAGCCTCGCTCGATGTCACCCGCTTCGTCTCCTCCCGCACCTCCCTCAAATCACTCGAGCTTTGCGATTGCGGTACAGCTTACATCAAAGATGTCGTCGCTGCCCTACGCGCGCCTTTGGCCGTCTTGGAGACGGAACTGGCATTCGGCTGGAACGACGCGGGGACGGGAGTCGCCGAACTCGCTGCCGTTCTCGAACTGCCTTCGATGGCGGGGCTCAAGCGCTGGAGGATGGCCGATTCTTCGGACTGGGGAGGTGAATTGAGCGAGGATGAGACGACTCAATGGGAGGAAGTCTGCCGAGCTCACGGAGTCGAACCTCGCGACGAACGTCGCTTCTTCACCGGTAAGTTCGCTTCTCGACGCCTTCTCGACTCCCTCCTCACAGGTCTGACCCTTCCCCATTCTCACAGACTACCCTGCTGAGTAGCGGAGACAACGAGCCGAGAGGTGAGCTAGTTCGCTCCCTTCTCCCTCTTCGCCGAATCTCGCTGATCGCCTCTCGTTTCGCAGTGAGGTCGACGTGCTTGCTGTCGAACGACGAGAAGGAGAGATGTGCCTGATACGAGATTTGTACTGGAGATGAGTTCTGTGACGACGTCGCTTTGCTTTCGGTTACCGGCGTCGAGGAGGCGAGCGCGAGCAAGAGAGGAGAAGCAAGGAGGCGAAGGAAGTTCTCTTCGCTTGCGTTGCTCTACAAAGGAACGAGAAAGCCGGTGCTACTGCCTCATATCTACTTCAGCGGACCTTCGAGCTTAGAGAATTGGCAGCCGCTGTGTAGTCGAATGCCATCGCCGAGCTGCAGGCCTTGCTTCTCTTTCGAGGCCCAAGAAGAGCAAAGCGAAGGCTATAAATGCGAGGGTATGATCTGCAAACGAAGAGAACCAAGAACAACTACTGCTCATGCGGGTACAGACTCCTTCCCTCCTTCCTCCTCCTCGTCAAGCGGCCCATCCAAGCCCCACCCATCCTCGTCGGCGTCTTCATCTGCAACGTCCGTCCCTGTTGCGAGAGCACTATCATTCGCCGTATGATCCACCAAGTTACCGACACTACTCATGTCCTTCGCCGCTGCCTCCTCCGACAGCGCTTCGGTGCTGGCTGGCGGCTCGGCGATGATGGAGGTAGGAATCGTCTCGGCGATGGAGCGAGGAGGAAGAGTTGGAGGTGCCGGTGGGGTCGCATGGGTAGTCGAGACGACATCTTGAGAGGCGAGGGAAACGAGCGCTGGCTCCATGGCCGCAGGAGGGAGCGGAACGGGTCGAGGGATGGTCGCGGAGGCGGCGGAAGGGGTAGGGAGCTCGACTTGGACGGGTGCAGGCGGTCGAGGAGGTGGTGGTGGAGGGAATGATGGGTGCTGATCGGTGACGATTGGTGCTGGAGGAGAGGTGGAGACGACATCGGAAGGTGGCTTGGCGACAAACTCGGCTTCCTGCACCTCGGTCATCGTCGGGGCAGCCGGAACCTCCCTCTTCTTCTTCTCCGCCTTTGCACCCTCCTTCAACCCCTTCCCTGACTTCGACTCGACCTTCTCGCCCTTCTCGCCATCGCCGGCCACCGCATCCCTCCCCTCACTCTCCTCCGCCGAGACATGATCGCTCGCAACGGCATTCCTCCTACTCTCATCCCTAATCCCCGGAATCGCCATCATCGTAGCAGGCTTGTAAGCCCTCGCTGGCGTCGTCGTCGCGGTTGAGGATTTGGAAGGCGAAGTCGAGGCGGAGGGAGAGGGAGTGCCAGTCGCGAAAGTCGGGGCGGTGCTGAGTTTGGTGGTGGGAGAGGGAGCAGCGGGGGTGAAGTGACCGGCTGAGGGAGAGGAGGAGAGGGAAGCGCGATGTGTACGAGTGGTTGACGTGCGAGGAGGGGAGGTCGAGACGGCGGTGCTGAAGTCCCTCGTTCGGGCGGCGGAGGGTTCGTCCGGCATGGATATGGGCGCGGTAGAGGAGGAAGTCGAAGGGTCGGTAGGGAAGTAATCACCGTTACCGTTGCTCCTCTTCCCCGCTCGGTAATCACGATACTCGTCCTTCCTCGTCGGGCTTCCCTCCACCTCCCTCTCCCTCGACGACGACAAGCTCCTCCCACCATCCTGCGGCGGACTCGAAGCTCCAATGTCGTCTTGAGCATCTTCCACCACTGCAGTCTCCTTGCCTGCTCCCGTCTTTCGCGCATTCCAAGTCGCTCCCCATCGCTTCATCGTGTCCTTGGCCTGCGCGACACCAGCGGCGAGCGCCTCCTTGTCGGCCGCTTTGGCGCGCCAGGAGGAGAGGATAGAGGAGGTAGCGGGGGTCGCAGAGTCGGCGGAAAGAGTAGTCTGATGAGTGGGACCTCGACGAGGAGGAGGTGGTGGAGTGCTCGGGAGGGTTTTGGTGAAGGACGGTCGCGAGGGGACGGGAGGTGGAGCGAGCGAGGAAGTGGAAGCGATGGTGGAGGTGGCCGAAGGAGTTGGAGAAGGAGGTCGTTCGGCTTTGGTCGAGAGGGAAGGAGTGGACTGAGATGTGGGGAGGGAGGGGAGAGGCGAAGTGCTGAGTTCGGGCGTGCCAACCAGGCTGGCGATGGGGGACTCAGTCAAAGGCATCTGGGAGACGATTGAGAGCTCCGAGTCGGAGGCACGGAGAGGGATTGGTGAGGGAGCGAGGAGGGAGACGGGAGAGGGTGTCGAGGAAGGAGTCGTCGATTTGGGGGCCGTGAGGGAAAGGCCGGAAGGCTTCGATGTCGACTCGTCGGTCTCAGCAGCCTCCGCTTGATCATCTTCCTTGATCGACTCGGCCGCTCCTCCGACCCTCGTCTCCTTCTCGCGCTCCCTGCTCTGCGCGCGCTTCGAGAGGATGTCCCGTAAGCGAGCCGCCGAGTCCTCGACGCCGGTCTTGGTGCTCGTGCTGTCGACCGAGGAAGTCGAGTCGTTGGTATTGGTGCGTCCGAGAGATGCGAGCGAGCCGTTGGCCGGTGGCGTAGCGGGTCCCTGCGATGGCGACCTTCCTCCTCCGAACCAACTCCTCCTCTTGTCGCCTGCGCCGGCTCCAGTCGTGGGCGGTGAAGTCGAAGCCGTTGCTGCTGATGCCCTCGATTCCCTCCACGACGAAAGGCTGAAGCTCGAGAGACTCGATGAGCTCGACGCGCTCTTGATCGGCGCTGCTGATCCCTCCGGCCTTCCCCTCTCTCCCTCGCTCGACGTCCTCCTCCGATTCCTCGCCCTCGCCGTACTCGTCGCCGCCTCTTTGGCTGAAGTAGTCGACTCGATCCCCTCCTGGCCGGCCACGCTCGGGACGGGCTCGCCTGTCACCTCGTCGACCTCGGGCGTCTCGCTCGTGCCGATGGCAGTCGCCTCATCGCCTGATCCGCCGGCGGGAGTATGGAGATCGTGCTCCTTGCGAAGGGCGTCGCCCCAGATACCGCCGCGAGAGGAGAAGGGCCGAGTGTTGAAGAAGCTGAGGTCGTCCATGTGCGGAACGACGATGCTCTCCATGATCTGCGGCGGAGTCCTACGTCAGCGAGGAGAGAGCAAAGCACGCGAGTTATAACTCACCACCTCGCGAATCCTCGACTCAATGGGACTCGTAATCATGCTCCACTTGATCTGACGAGTAGAGACGACGGGCTCGACGTTGAGGACCATCCGAGGCATGCTCGAGAAGCCAAACCAAACGCGATTCGATGGCGGCTTCTTGATCTTGAGGAGCAGGTTGCCCTCGATCTCCTTGAGGACGACGGCGAGAACGAGGCGAACCGAGTAGGGCTTGAAGCGCGAGCCGAGGTTGATGGTAGCGACCGTCTCGATGGTGATGCGGATGTCGCCGACGTAAGAGACGTGAGTCTCCATACTGGCGTCTCCCTCGGCGGTGAGCTCCTTGAGCATGGGCTTGGAGAAGAAGGGGATGGCCGTGCCGACGTTGACCTCGCGGACTTGTATCTCGGAGAGGATGGAGGGGGTCTTGACGCGCTTGAGCTTGCGAACGATGCGGGAGGTGATGTACTCCTCGAGGGTGGAAGTGCGGTAGACGGCGAGGAAGATGCGACCGAGGAGAGCGTTGAACCAACGCATGGGGATCGAGTCGGGCTGAGCGTCGATGCCGTCGACGAGGGTGGCCATGTCCTCGGGGTCGAAGAGAGAGCGGTCCTTCTCCAGCGTGGCGGTGGTGTTGGAGGTGCCGAGCTTGGAGGCTTGAACGAGGGAATGGTACCAATCCTCCTTGTCCGAGTTGACCTTGGCGAAGATGAACCAGGGGAGAGGCTTGTTCGGCTCCATGTCGTGGGTCGTCTCCTCGGTGGCAGCATGCGCAGCGAGTGCAGCATCTCCCTCGACGCTCTTGGGCTTGAGGGTGATGGCGTTGCGCTTGACGAACAGCTCTCCATCGAGGTTTCCTTCGGGGTAGATGATGACCTCGTGCTGCGAGACTTCGACGGCGGCCCAGCAATCGACCTGCTCCTCGTTGTCGTACAGAAAGAGGATGTTCTGTTTGAGGACTCCGTAGAACTGGTCCTTGGGCTTGGAGCGCCGAGGATCCCTCGACCGATTGTCCATGAACGAGCGGTACCCCGAGACCATCATGCCGACGTAGGTGCCGTTCGACTCGAGTAGCGGCTCGTAAGTCCTCCTGACGGTCAACCATCCAGCTCGGTACAAAGTGAAGGGTTGCGCCTCATCCTCGTTGGTCGCATTGAGGGGAGGGATGCCCGTCTTGCGCGGGAGGTGAACAACGGGCGAAGTGTAGAAGAGGAAGCCGAGGAAGGCTGCGACGAGGAGGGGGATGAGGGTGCATCCTCCGACGACGAACGAGACGAAAAGAGCTAACGCGCTGAACATCTGTAGCGAGAGCGAGGAGGATCGTCAGCTGAGAGTCCTCCGTCAACACGCTCGGGGAGAATGCTGTAGGCCATTTGAGGTCGGGCAAGGTCCTCGACACATCCGAGTACATATCGGACCCTCATGTAGCTCAACAAGTTCCTCGCCGACCTTTCCAAAGCGGCCTCCCGACTCCAGAACGACGCACGCCCAACTCGACACGTTCTTCTGCTTCCTAGTCATGGCGATGCTTCAGAGTCCTCTAGGAGTGTCCTGTACTGGCATTTGAATGGTTGAAGAGAAGCGAGCTTACGTCGAGCGAGTTGGCGAAGAGGTCGTGTTCAGCAAGAGCGAGCGATGAGCGTCATCCGCTGTTGAGTGAGTTGTAGGTGAGCAAGAGACGGGAGCAGAGGCAGCAGGGGCTCACCTAGTGCTATGTACCGAGTTCCTGCGGGGCGGGCGAGAAGCAGGCGAAGAGGTCGGAGAACAGCCAAGGCCGAGCAGTCTCTCGCTGGTCGAGCGAAAGTTGAGCGCCGAGGGAGAGCTCTGTTGGGCTGCATGGGAGTTCCAAGCAGGAGATTGAGCTTCTGCAACTTCACTCTGTACCTCGTTGGGGAGCTGCTCGGGAGGACCCCTCTTCCTCGACCTCTCGTGCTCGCCCTCCGCGCCCTCCAAATCCTCCTTGCTCTCTTGCTCTTTCCTCGTTTTCTCGGCTCTCTCACCTTCGACTGTGCGCTCCGGATATCACGATACTGCAGGTCCTCTCCTGGCGCTTCAAAGTACCCTGCTTCGCCTGCTTCGACGGCGATTCGCAAGCCAGGCGCTGTTCTCAGAGCTCAATCGGTGAGTTGGCATCGCTGAGGAAGGGAGCAGGGGACAGAGGAGGTATCGATAATCGATAATCTGGGAGGCTATAGCTGCTGCTGGGAGTGGGGCACAGCGCTCGGGAAGGAGACGAGCTTGGTGCTTAACCTCGGAGGAGGAGACGTTACTCGAGCTCCTCATTGAGGAGCAGAATGTGGTGGAGCATCTTCGCCTCTATGGTCCGATATCTCACATTACTTCTTCTCCACCTTCGCTCCTCTCCGGTGAGCATGGAGAGAACCCTTGCGACAAGCGAAAGCTGATCGCGAGGGTTTCTCGGCGCAGGGGTCAAGTCGCTCCATCTCGACACGGATCTACAGGACGGCAACGCTTCGCTAGCGGGTCTCAATCTCTCCATCGAGTGTTTGACTATCACCGCGGGGTCGCCATCCTCCCCCGACATCAGCAGGTTTCACTCCCTCCTCGGCGCTGCGCCTCGTCTGGCTTGCCTCGAGCTCTCATGGTCGCTCTTGGCGGGGACCTCGACGATTCCCAGCATTTCTCAAGCTTCCTTAAACGATCTCGCTCCTCGTCTTCGCCATCTCTACCTGCACGCCGCCCCTTTCCCTCCCTCCACTCCGGATCCCCTCATCTTTTCGCTCGGTTCATTCCTCTCGGCCTGCACCGCGCTCCGCTCCCTCGTCCTCAACGCGATGACCTGCGACGGCGTCCTAGCTTGCGCCGAGATGCTCCCCTCCTCCGCGCCCCTCCTCGTTCTCTCGACCTGGATCACCACCTCGCCCGTCGACCTCGATCAGCTCCTTCCAATCCTCGACCTTCCGGCGCTCGCTAGGCTCAAGCGATGGAGGGCCAAGTTGAGCGATGATCCAGAACTCGTTCGGACGATTTGGGAGCCGTGGGCGGCGGCGTGCGAAGCGAAAGGGATCGAGCCGAGAGGACGGGAGACGTTCTTCGCTGGTGAGTGGTGATTCAAGGCGAGATCTCAGCTGGCGTGCGTACGAGTAAAAACGATCGTACCTCTTCCCGTCCACAGATTAGACTTCCTTGTCAGGTGCGAGCTCGGGCTTCCTCTCGTCTCTCGGCGCCGAACTTCAAGCTGACCGTCGACTTCCCTTGCCTCGTTCTCACAGCTCAAGATGAGACGAAGTGCAAGGGAAGTAAGATGGGTTTAGAGTCATTCATTCGCTGTATTGCAAGACAGTGGCGTTTTATGCTTTGAAGCAGGAGCGCAGCGACGCCAAGCTGGACGAAGGGGTCGCCGAGGGGTCGAGATCTCGAAAGCAGAGGCTTGCTGGGCCAAAGAGCAGTCAGCGCACGCTTTTGTGTTTTGCCCTGCTCTCGACGCTGCTTTAGCTATAACTGTGCGAATCGTCCAGCAGCACGACCACCTTCGAAATGCGTCGGCGCGCTTCTTGCTCTCCACCATTTCGCTCGTTTTGTCGGGTCAGCACCACTTCACCACGTCGTTCACTCTCAGTAAAGCCGTCTCTCGCGTCGCCCGGCCGCTCTCAGCGCCTACAGCTTCCTTTTTCCCCCTTTGCGCCTCTTCCGCCACCAGCTCAAGTCGCCGCGCCTTCAGCTCTTCATCGACTACAGCTCTCGCTACTGAGGTGCAGCGCGCAACGCTACCACATCATCCCAAGATGGCCGAACCAATGCTCGCATCTGCATCGCCGTCGTTCTACAAGCGCCCTCTTCCTCCATCTTGTATCCCGTTCTCCGGCGCAGAGGGGAAGCGACTGTTTGCGCAGGCTATGGGCGAGGGGAATACGGAGAGTTATTTTACACTAGCAGGTGAGTGATGCAAATGAGTGGCAGAAGGGGCCGACACAGCCAGGCGCGGGCTGAGAGCTCGCTGGAAACGGGCGGGTCGAGGAGAGAAGACGTGATGAGAGGATGAGGTGCAGCGCAGAGGGAAGAGGGAAGTGAGAACGCGATGCGGGAGGTCAAGGCTACCCGACTGAACCGTTCCCTCCTCTTTCGGCGCTCCCTCGGCGCTTCCCCTTCGCAATTCTCTCTGCGTCCTGTTAAACGCTGAAGCTGACGAGCGGTATCCTTCGTAGGCCAGCTTCTAACACAAAATGAGCCAGCTTTCTGCGGATTGGGTGAGCTTTGATCTCAAGTCTCCCTTCGGCGATGAGCTAACCTCGCTCCCGTCTGAAGGTACCCTCTGTATGGTCCTCAACGCTCTCGAAATCGACCCTCAGCGGAAATGGAAAGGACCCTGGCGTTGGTACGAGCAAGAGATGCTCTCCTGCTGCCGGCCGCTCGACGCCGTCGCCGAAGTTGGCATCACCCTCAACGAATTCGCCTGTCTCGCTCGCTGCAACGGCCTCACCGCCCAAGCAGTACAACCTCGGTTAGACTCGTCAGCAAGGGACGAAGGGATCACCAAGTTCCGAGCGGATCTCAAGCTAGCGGCGACGGGCAAGACCACGATGGCCTTGAGCTACTCGCGCAAAACGTTGGGACAGACGGGCGACGGTCATTTTTCGTGCATGGCTGCCTACTCGGAGAAGGATGATATGGTCCTCATTCTCGACGTCGCGCGTTTCAAGTACCCATCTTACTGGATTAGGTGAGCATTCGCGCTTCGCTATCTCCTCGATTTCGCTAATCTCCGCTCTTTCGCAGTGTCGACCTGGCATGGGACTCGATGCTCCCTCTCGACAAGGCGACCGGTCAACCACGTGGCTACTGCCTTCTCACACCGCTACCTGAAGCCGACCCGAGCTCGCTGCTCGCGCCCGCCTCACTCACGACCATCACGCTCAACAAGGTTCGTCTAGATGTCGCTCGACAGTCGCTTTCTCGCACTAACCCCGTTCATCCACCACAGTCGTCTTGGGCAACCGTCTCGAACGGCATCACCAAGCTCCTCCTCGCCTCCCGCAAGCTCACCTCCGCCTCCGAGGTCCTCACCAAGCTCGCCTCGCACATCGCCTCCCTGCCGACCGAACCACTCTCCGCCCGTCCACCAGCTTCACCTTCCATCACCACCGACCTCTACCCCCTCCTCGCTCAGACTCGTCTCTCCTCCCTTACCTCAGCCGTCAACCCACTAGCGCCGCTCTTCTTCCTCGCCCTCTTTTCGCGCAAGAGCTCTCTCACGCCGCTGATACCGCTCGCGGCAAAGGAGGAGGTTGAAGAAATGTTGAATGAGGCGTTGGAGATTGGAGGAGAGCTGGTGAAGGGCGAGGTGGAGGTGCTGGTGAGGCAGTTGGGTGCGCTCGGCGAGTGCTGTCGAGCCGAAGAGGACGCTGGGGCGGCGTGCGGGTGTGCAGGAGTGGGGAAGAAGGGAGCAGAGGTTGGAGTGTAGATTGATCGTATTCGTATGGGTCACCCTTTCTTCTCAACTCTTACTTCCTCGGCGAGCGCTTCTCGTCGGGCGAGAGGGCGGGCGAGCGTGGGCGCGAGGTAGTCGAGACGTTGTAGAGCTTCCTAAGCGATTTGAGAGCTGTCGAAAGGACCAGAGAAGCAAGTCGAGCGCAAATCAGGAAGGGAACAGACGCTCGCTCTGCCTCTCGGCTCTGGGTTCGACGGGGCTGCGCGAGAGGGGGTGGTTGTAGGTTTATAGCTGGCTCGTTCGCTGCGATTGGTAGCTGTTCATCTACAGGGAGGTCGAGAGCCTCACTGCCACCATCGAACTGCTCTTAGTGACTTCAGCCGACCCTCCGTCTCTCATCGCCGAAGCTCCGATTCTTTCGCTGGCTGCCTCTGCAGCTGCTGCAGGCGTTTGCTCTCTTGTAGAAGGGGAGTTGAGTATCGAGCTAACCCGAGACACCACTTCGAGATCTGGCGGGACAAGGGAGACTGCGGTTCGAGTGAAGGAAGCAGCTCGGCGTTGACGAAGGGGCAACCGTTCGGGGAGGGCGAAGATCGCTGTGGACTGGAGTAGCCGAGTAGAGAGAGCTGGAGTACTGAGGCTGAGGTAAGCGAAGAGAAGAAGGCGAGGAAGCGGATGAAACAGTTCGATCGAGGGGAGAGAGAGGAAGCACGATTCGGTGTTCGCGCTAGAAAGGCTCTCGGGAGGGCGGCGGGGAAGTGGGGGGACAAAAAGGGTGGGTTGCCAAGGATGTACAGAGAAAGAAAGGAGAAAGGGTCGCGGGAAGGGGGAGAAGCAAAGAGGCAAGATGGGCCTCGGGGTTGGAGCTGTAGGAGGGGGAAAGGGGTCAGCGACGGGAAGGAGAGGGCGAGGAGAAGGGGGAGAAGGTTACCTCGAGAATCACCAGTCGTCTCCGAACTTGCCTCCGCCGAACTTGCCTCCGCGGAAGCGGCGGTGCTGTGTATGTGGGAGAGAGGGAGGGGAGAGGTCAGCGATAGGCGAGAGCGAGGGAGAGAGAGCGCGAACCTTGAAGCCATCATCGTTATCGTTCTTGCGGAAGGCGGTGGCCTTGAGCACGTCCTTGTCCTTGGCCTCAACTTGGTTGAAGTTCTTGTCGTGTTCAGTGCGGTCGTGGACCTGTGCGAGAGGGGGAGAGAGTTGGCGAGTGGAGCGCCGAGAGCAGAGGGAGAGGAAACTCACGTTGAAGTTGGTCTTCTTGAACTTGTCCTCGTCGATGGCCTTGATCTCGGCGAACTGTGGGGGAGAGGAGAGAGAAAGAGTGAGCGGGGAGAAGAGGAGGGGAGGAAGAAGAGCGAGAGGAAGATTCACCTTGATGTCCTCGCCATCGCGATCCCAGCGCTTGGCGAGACTGACATCGTCACTCTGATGGGAGACAGGCAGGAAGAGGGTCAGCAGTGAGAGGGAGAGCGAGAGGAGAGAAGGGGAAGCTGACCGAGTCGATGTCGCGCTTGAAGATGATGAGGCTATCGAAGAACTGTGAGGGAAGACGGCAAGGTCAGTGAGAGGAGAAGGGAATGGAAAGGAGAAGGAAGGAGAGCTGACGGAGCTGTCGACGCTGTCGTCGAGGCCGAGTCCGCTGTCGAGGCCGAGGCCGAGACCGCCGAAGCCGAACTGTTCGGGAGAAGAGGGCAGGTCAGTGAGAAGGGGAGGGAGCGAAGGAGAGAAGGAGCTGACCGAGTCGTCGCCGAGGAGGCCGATGTCGATGCCGCGCTTGAAGATGCCAAACTGCGATGACGGAGCCGTCAGCGACAGGATGAGCGAAATGAGAGAGAGACGAGCTCACGTCGTCGTCGTTCTTCTTGAAAACGACGGCTTTCAACGCGTCCTTGTCCTTGGCTTCAACTTGGTTGAAGTTGGCGTCGTGCTCGGTAGCATCGTGGACCTGTGGGCAAGGGAGAGGGGGGTCAGCGAGGGAGAGAGGGAGGGTGAGAGGGAGGCGACTAACGTTGAACTTGGTCTTCTTGAACTTGTCCTCGTCGATGGCCTTGATCTCGGCAAACTGTGGGGGAGAGGAGAGAGAAAGAGTGAGCGGGGAGAAGAGGAGGGGAGGAAGAAGAGGGAAGACTGACCTTGATGTTCTCGCCATCGCGATCCCAGCGCTTGAAGAGAATATCATCGCTGATATCGCTCTGATGGGGAGAAGAGCGGAGGATCAGCGATGAGAAGGGAGTGCGAGAAGGAGAAGGGACTGACCGAGCCGATGCCGAAGCCGGTGTTGGTTCCGACCCGATGGGAGGTCAGGGAGGGTGAGCAAGAAGGAGAGCGCGAGAAGCGGAGAAGGACGTACCCTCCTGAAGCGATCAAAGTTGAGGTCGGTGTCGAGGTTGAGTTCGTTCTTGAGGTCGAGGTCGAAGGAGAAGCCGGCAGCCTCGCGGAGGTCGAGAGAGTTGGCAAAGATGTCGGCGCGCTTGAAGATTCCGAACTGCGAGTGGGAGGGAAAAGGTCAGCGAGAGAAGGAGAGGAGGGGAACAGAGAAGAAGAGCCCACATCGTTGTCGTTCTTCTTGAAAACGACAGCCTTCAACGCGTCCTTGTCTTTGGCTTCGACTTGGTTGAAGTTGGCGTCGTGCTCGGCAGCATCGTGGACCTGTGGGTAAGGGAGAAAGCGGTGAGCGAGGGTGAGAGAGAGGGCAAGAGGGCGACTAACGTTGAAGTTGGTCTTCTTGAACTTGTCATCATCAATAGCCTTGATCTCGATAAACTGTTACGCAGAGCAGAGAGTCAGCGGCGAAGGGAGAGACGCGGATGAGCGAGAAAGGACGAACCTTGATGTCCTGGCCGTCTCCTCCGCCGGGAAGGGGAGAAGCGAAGACGACAGCGGCGAGGGAGGCAACGATGGCGAGGGAGGCGGTGCGGGCGAGCATCTTGAGAACTTGAGAGCGACGAGGACTTGAGGGCGACGAGGGAGAGGCGACTTCTACGGAGCCAACCTGTGCCGAGCAGCCCGCTCGCCACTTGTAGTCCCTTCCAATCGACCGAGCTCGAGCCACCCTCTCACCGAAGAGGGACAAGACCGAGGGACACAAGACGAACACCGAGAACAGCGAAAGCGGAGGAGAGGGAGTCGCTCGTTCCCTGGCACCGAGTCGGTCGATTTGGGCACCGACAGGCCTCCCGCTGGTCTCAGATTGAGCTACAGGAATCGTAGGCAATGGACTGAGCTTCGGCATAACCTAGATGAGCCCGTCGAGGAGCTCAACGTGAGCTGAGATGCCCAACTCCCGCAAGGCTTCAAGCTTGGAGCGCCGTCTCCATGGTCCAGCGAGGCGAGCAGTGGTAGTAGAGCAGGAGAGGGCTGCAAGTCTACCTTACTACAGCCTGTTGAGCGAGACGATAAAACCAAGCAGATGATGGCAGGACGACAAGAGCGAATCCTCGACTCGCGCTCGTTTCCCTCCGCCATCAACTCGCTCAGCTCTCGTCGATCTCGTCGACATGGACGTCTTGCCGCCGCCGACGTTATCAGAGGATCTAGTGGCCACCCTCAACGCTGCTAGTCGACTCACCTACTTTGTCCTTTCGCGCATCTACTCCACCGTGCGTTTCTCTCCCCGCTTTGTCGCCCTTTCGCTGGAGAGCAGACGGTGCAGCGCGGTTTGGGCTGCATAGCAAAGTGGATAAAGCCCGACGACGCGTCCCGAGCTGCTCAGAGCTACAGAAAAGCTGTCGTATCGGTCAAGAGAGCGGACGTCATGTGGGAAGCGCTAGCGAGCAGCTCTCGAGGCTGCTGCAGGCTCTCCGGGGCCGCGTCGGGACGAGCACGAGCTCTGAAGGACTCTCTCAGTACCCTCAAGCGGTCCCTGCCACCCTGCACCCCTTCCGAGCACCCTCAGCAGCTGTTTGGAGCCAGCTGGACGCGAGCTGATCCTTCTTCCCTTCGCAGGCCACCGCTCTCGCTGCTTTTGTCACCCTCACGCTACCCAGATGGGCGTTCATCACCCTCTCGTGGGGAGCTACCGTCACCCTACAGCTCAACTTCACCAAAGTCGCCATTTCGCTCGCGCTCGGAGCGACCGTCCTCTCCTACGTTTGGAAGGTTCGCTACTTGAACCGCTACACGACTCTCAAGGAGCCACCATTGACCAAGGACGAGGGCTTCGACCTGTAAGCTCGAGTTCCAGAGACTCGCTCACCTCCGAGACGCTGATCGCTCGCTTTCGCAGGCATCCCGACCTCGCGACGGATCAAGCTCCCTCAGGATTCCACAACTACCTCGACGAGTTCCGTGAGTCCTCTCCTAGCTATCCTCGCGAACTCTCGCTGACCTCCGCTTTATAGTCTCGGCCATCAAGGTCTTCGGATACCTCGAGAAGCCGGTTCGTCCTTCGGCCCTCCTTCGCATCTCCCTCCTATGCTGACCTCCGCATCCTCCTCAGGTCTTCCACGAGCTCGCTCGTCACCTGCAAACCCGCCGTCTCGTCGCCGGAGACACGCTCAACCTTGACCAGGACAAGTCGTTCTACATTGTCGTCGACGGCTCGGTGCAGGTCTTCGCTCAGACGGGATCGCAATCGCAGCGCAAGGATGCTTACGATGATGAAGACGACAACGGCTACCAGCTTCTCAACAACGTCGAGTCGGGTGGAACCCTGTCGAGTCTCTTCACCATCCTCTCGCTCTTCACGGAGGACGTTAAGCTTCGCTACGAGGAGGATGGCAACCTCTCCTCGCGCGGCAGCTCCAACCACCGCGAGAGGAACCACGACGTCTCCGACTTTGTCCTCGACGACCTCTCAACGCGCCCTTCCCTCTCTCCCGAGGATCGTCAATCGACCGCCCCCGCCGCTCCCCGTCGTCGCTCCCCAGCTCGCGGCCTCCACGCCCGCCCCGCCAGCTCCGGCTCCTTCGGTTCATCCTCCACCGCTCGCAACAGTGGAAGCGGAGGGGACCTCACCGATACCGAGACGGAGCCCGGATCCCCTCCCCTCTCGGCTCGTCGTCCTCCTCTCGACCCCATCAACTCCGCTCCGGGCACGCCAGGGTTCTCGGGACTCAACGCTCCTGGATCAGGTCTCGGGGGAGCAGGAGCCACGCCCAGGTCGAGGCAACCGAGCTTCCAAGGCGAGGGTCAGCAGAAGGAGGGTACGATTGCGAGGGCGGCAACCGATACTACACTCGCTGTGATCCCGGCCGAGGCCTTCAGGCGTCTTACCAAGAAGTTCCCTAATGCTGCTGCGTCAGTTGAACTTCTTCTCTTATACGTTGAGCTAAACTGACCTCGCTTGATCCCTCGCAGTCACATCGTTCAAGGTGAGCCGCTGACGGCTGCTCAAACTCGGCCTCCTCGACATCTCTCTGACTCGCTATCTCACCGACAGTAATCCTCACCCGTCTTCAACGCGTCACCTTCCTCACCGCGCACAAGTACCTCGGCCTCACCCGCGAGGTAATTCGCACCGAGAAGGCCATCAACGAGCTCGCCAACTACCCTCTCCCCGAGGCCTTCTGGGAGACCGGAGGAGTCCACCGTCTTCGCCAACGTTTTGTCCCCGAGACCAAGCTCGCCCAGGAGCCGGAGGACGAGGAGGAGCACGACTACTTCACGCTCGACACTCCTTACGCCGCGCCCGCGCAAGGAGATGTCTTCTGGGACGACAGCAGCGAGCGAGAAGCCGACGCGGGAGTCAAGCTTCGTTATCGCCCGGCGAGGACGCCTCGCGCTCGTGGCCGCGCCGATGTGACGAGGAAGGCGGGAGATCTACTCAGCATGTCGTCCGTCGCCGACGAAAACGGCTTCAGCGGCCTCTTCTCGCCCTCCGTCGTCACTCCTAGGATCGAACGAGGAGGCAACAGCGTTCCGCCGGCCGAGGACTTCGACCTTCGTGACGCCGTGATGGAGTGCATCTCCAAGGCCATCGGACTCGTTCAAGGCGCCACAACGCCCGCCGCTTCGGTCGACCACTCGCCGATGGTTCGCCCTCAAGATTCGAACCTCCAGAAGGCCATGTTCAACTCGTCGTTCGGCTCGCTCTCGCTTCTCGGACTTCAAGGCTACGACGACGAGAGCTCGATGACTGGTTCGTCGGTCGCCAGCTTCTCGGAGACGGAGCTCGAGAACGAGGTCGAGGTGCTCTACTTCCCCAAAGGCAGCACTCTCGTCAAGGAGGGAGAGAAGAACGCCGGCCTCTACTACGTGATCGAGGGATTCCTCGACGTTTCGATGCCCGAGCCGACTCAAGACACCAACATCAAGAGCAACCCCAAGCCCAAGCCTACGACCAACATTCCTGCCACCTCTGCCGCCGCTAGCGCCAAAGCCAGGTCCGCCGCCGCGAGCAAAACCCCTTCTCGCGCCGCCTCAGGCGACGCTCGCCCTCCCCTCCGCACCGCCATCCCTCGCGCCACTCAAGCTCACTTTGACAAGTTCAGCCACACCCTTCCACCTCTCTCCGAGAAGGCCGCCGAGGGATCGCAGAACTCCATCTCGCTCTTCACCGTCAAGCCGGGAGGAATCGCCGGCTACCTCTCCTCGCTCTCGGGATTCCCTTCCTACGTCGACATCACCGCCAAGACCGAGTGCTATGTCGGCTTCCTCCCCGCTAAGGCGCTCGAGCGTATGATGGATCGCAAGCCTATCGTCCTTCTCACTCTCGCCAAGCGTCTCATCAGTCTGCTTTCGCCGCTCAGTGAGTTTACGGGTCTTGAGCTTTGCTCGAGCGAGCGTGCGCTGACCTTCGCCTTCTCGCAGTCCTTCACATCGACTCGGCGCTCGATTGGCAGCACGTCAGCGCTGGGCAGGTCATCTACCGCGAAGGCGAGCCAGCCGACTCGTTCTACATCGTCCGTTCTTTCCTTCTCGGCTTCGCTCGAGTCGTGCTGACCCTCCCTTACAGGTCATCAACGGACGTCTTCGCTCGATCAACGACAAGGCGGGCGGAGGAGTGCACATCCACAGCGAGTACGGTCAAGGCGAGTCAGTCGGCGAGCTCGACTGCATCACCGCTTCGACTCGTCCCTCGACTCTGCACGCCATTCGTGATTCGGAGCTCGCTAGGATGCCCATGACCCTCTTCAACGCCATCAGCGTTCGTCACCCGCTCGTCACCATTCAGATCTCGCGTATCATCGCCAGCAGGCTGAGGCAGCAGGTCATGCCCAAAACTTCGGTGCCGCTGCCTCTCGGTGTTGGTGGAGTGACTGAGATGGGCAAGAACAACTTCAACCTCAAGGTGAGTTCTCTCTTTCCGCTCTCCTACTCGTCGGCTCGTCGCTAAAGCCCTGCTCTCACAGACCGTCGCCATCCTCCCCGTCAACCGTCACGTCCCCGTCTCCGTCTTTGCCAGCAAGCTTCACGGAGCTCTCGAGGCCATCGGCGCTCCTACTTCCTACCTCAACCAAGCCACCGTCATGCAGGTCCTCGGTCGTCACGCCTTCAGTCGGATGGGGACGTTGAAGCTCGCTGGTTGGCTGGCCGAGACGGAGCAGAAGTACAGGATCGTCCTCTACGTCGCCGATACCGCCGTCAGCGCTCCTTGGACGCAGACTTGCATTCGTCAGGTGAGTGAAGCCTTTTCTCGAGGGCTGAAGCGAGATGCTCACCGCCCTCCTTTCACAGGCCGACTGCATCCTTCTCGTCGCCGACGGAGGTAGCGACCCCGGGCTCGGCGAGTACGAGAAGCTTCTCGTGGGAATGAAGACGACGGCTCGCAAGGAGCTCATCCTCCTGCACTCGGAGCGTAACGTGCCGCCCGGAACGACTCGCCCTTGGCTCAAGGTGAGCTGTCTCCTCGCCTCCCGACGAGCTCGGACGCTGACCTGCGCCTCTCTCACAGAACCGCCCCTGGATCCACGCTCACCACCACGTCGAGATGCTCGGCGCTACTCCCGAGGTCAACCGCTCGACCTACGACGACCCAGCGCCCGTCGTCGCCCTCCGCAAGATCGCCAAGCGCGTCGAGCTTCAAATCGGCAAGTACACCAAGTCGATCCCTCATCCCGTCCCTCAACGCCCTCCCGCCGTCAACGACTTTGCTCGTCTCGCTCGTCGACTTTGCGGCAAGTCCATCGGAATTATCCTCGGCGGAGGAGGAGCGAGGGGAATCGCGCATATCGGCGTGCTGAGGGCGTTGGCGGATCAAGGGATTCCCATCGATATGGTCGGAGGTACTTCGATTGGAGCGTTCGTCGGTGGGTTGTATGCGAGGGAGGGAGACTTGGTGTCGACCTACGGCCGTGCGAAGAGGTTCAGTGGTCGCATGTCGACGCTGTGGAGGATTTTGACCGACTTGACCTACCCCGTGGTCGCATACACGACTGGTGAGCTTTTCCTTCTCGCTCGCGTTTCGATACTCTTTTCTAACTCGACTCGTCTCTTCGCAGGCCACGAGTTCAACCGAGGAATCTACAAGTCCTTCTACGACGTCCACATTGAGGACATGTGGCTTCCCTACTTCTGCAACACTACCAACATCACTCACTCCCGAATGGACATCCACACGACCGGCTACGCTTGGCGCTACATTCGTGCTTCGATGTCGCTCGCCGGTCTCCTCCCTCCTCTCTGCGACGAAGGCAACATGCTCGTCGATGGCGGCTACGTCGACAACCTCCCGGTGAGCTTCTCAGCCCCAGCCCTCACAATATTTCGCTGACCTTCTTCGGCACAGGTCTCCGTCATGCTCTCTATGGGGGCTGCCTCGGTCTTCGCCGTCGACGTCGGCTCGGTCGACGACACTTCGCCTCGCTCCTACGGCGAGTCCGTTTCGGGATGGTGGCTCTTGATCCAGCGCTGGAATCCTTTCGCACCTCCTTCCAACGTCCCCAACATCACCGAAATCCAGTCGAGGCTCACCTAGTACGTTTGCTCGCGCCGAGTTGAGGCTTCGCAAAGCTGACCTCGCCGTTCTTCCACAGCGTGTCGAGCGTCAAGACTCTCGAGGAGGCCAAGGCGACCCCCGGTGTTCTCTACATGCGCATGCCTGTGCGTGTTTCTCTCGCTCTTCGCGGCGCCTTCTCGCTGACGATTCTCCCGCCCCTCAGGTCACCGAGTTCGGCACGGTTCGTCTCCCTCTTCTTTCGCTCTCTCCTTGCCCGATCTGACTTTGCCATTCCATAGATGGAGTTCAAGCGCTTCCCCGAGCTGCTCGACATTGGCTTCGACCACGCTCAAAAGCTCATCGCCAAATGGGCCAAGGACGGCGAGCTCCCTACCGGCACGGAGGGCGAGATTTCGGCGCAGAAGATTCAAAAGAGGGGACAGAGCATCAGGAGGAACTCGATTTAGGTTCACGAACATTCAAGCCATTCAAGCTGTAGCAGTACCGATACCCCCCTTCTTGCACACACCCATTCTCGGCTTCGTCTCGCAATACCATCTCTCGTTGGACAATGGAGACTGCTGGTACCGGCAAACAAGCTCGATATACAAACAGAGCTACCGCGAAGACTACACAGACTAATCGAAGGTAATCTTCTTTCCCTTCGGGGCCGTCGCCAAGTTGGCCAACGCCTCCTGCGCCCTCCTCTTGGCTTCCCAACTCGGATGCATGCCCTCCTCGACCCTCGACGGCGCAGGCTTGGGAGGTGGTGGTGGTGCGCCCTTCGCCGGCCTTCCTCCTGGTCCCCGCGATGGGCTGGGAACGCTCGGCTTCGCAGCGGCAAACTCGGCGATCTTGGCCACGGCGACGGGGACGATGGGAGCCTTGCTCTGGTAAGTGATGGTAGGACGAACGACCTTGCGAACACCGAGGGGTTGGGCGTTGACGTTGGTGGAACCGCCGGGAGCGTTGAGAGGGTTGAAAGGAGCGGGCTCGGCCTCCTCCTCCTCCTTCTTCTTGCTCTTCTTTGCTGCCTTGCCCTTGGGCGCGGCGGCGACTCCTCCGGTGGTCTTGACGACGTGGTTGGCGCCGGAGCCGTACTTCTTCTCCCAGATTCTGTAGCGAGCGCAAGGGCGAGGAAGGGAGGAAGAAACGGGAGGAGGGGAGGGGAGAAATGAGGTCGCGAGGAGAGTCAGCAGCGCTTCGAGTCTAGGAAGGAGATTTTCAAACTCACGCCTGCCTTGCCCTCTGTCCACGCCGGTTCTTCCTCTCCTTCTTCTCACCCTTCTCGGCGTCCTTGACCCACTTGGCATCCTCGCCATCCGAGTCCGAGTAAGAGATGTATCCTCCAGCGAGCGTCGGAAGGAAAGAAGAAGAGGTGATGGGCTTGTTGGACGAAGCCTGCTTCATCTTGCGGGCCTTCTCAGGCTTGACGGCCGCCTTGGTTGTAGGGAAAGACGAGTCGGAGGCGAATCCTTCATCGCCTAAGTCGTCCGCGTCGCTCTGAGCTCCGTCCTCCGATCCTGACCACTCTCCCTCCGAGCCTGATCCTCCTAGGCGTGCCAACTCCCTCGCTACCTCGTCGTCGTCGTCGCCGAACTCCGAGCCCGACAGCGGTCCCTCGTCCTCGCTCTCCTCGCCTTCACTGTCGCTGGCGGCTGCGAGAGCCGCCGCACGCGAAGGGTCCATCTTGATGGTGGGCTTGGGGAGGAGCGCCTTTGCTGCACCCTTGGCAGCCCGCTCGGCGCGCTTCGACAGCCTCTTCTCTGGCTTGGGCTCTCCCTCTGCGACCTCCGCTCCATCACCCTTGACCGCCGGCACGCTGACGGTGGCGGGCTTTGAAGCAACCGCCTTGGCTTGCACTGGCTTCTCCTTCTCCTTCCTCTCCTCGACTTCCTCGCCCATCCTCTTCGCAACGGCGCGCGAGACCTCGTCCCAAGCCTCCTTGACGGCCTTGTTGGCGAGTGTGCGGTTGCGAGCTTTTCCGTCGGTGGTAGTAGGGTCGAGCTCGGCTTTCGAGGGTGCAGGGGAGGTGGGAAGGGAGGAGATGATGGCGGGGAGGAAAGCGACGGCGCGGAGGAAGGGGAGCTTGGGAAGGCGCGTCGAGAGGATGTAGGGAGGGATGGGGTCGATGGGAAGGGCCTGTAGAGCAAAGAGTGAGCTGTGAAGTCTAGCCGAGCTAGCACCAAGCTTACCTTAAGAGTCGTGAGCTGAGCTTCGAGATCAGCGACAACAGCAGCGTCTGCCACAGGCTCGCCTTCCTTTGGCTCCCTGTTGACAGTACGAGAAGTTCAGTAAGCTCGCCTCTTCGGGTCAGAGCTACAGCAATCCAAGTCACTTGGTCTGCTTCAACTTTCGCGCCAGCTTCTGCGTCTCAAACGTCCGAGATTTCTTGAGCGCCTTGTGTAGCAGCTTGACAGCGTGGAACTGTGGTGATGAAAGATTAGTAGGCCTGAAACTGTTTCCTCGCAGTGAGAGCTCACCATGTAGGCCTTGACGCTCGCCTCTTGAGCAGCCGGGTCCGTCTCAGCGGGCGCATCTTCTGCTCCCTTTCGCCGCTTGCCGTGAGGCTGCAACGGACCAAGTCAGCTGGTGTAGTCTTGCAGACGCTTCTTCACCTCACCTGCTTGCTTGCGTGCTCCGAGTCGCGTGCGCGTTTGGGTGCCATCTTGTCGAGAGAAGTGAAGGAGCGCTGGCGCTTTTCGGCTCGAGCAAAGGGCTTCGCAGGGGTCGACCTAATCCCTCGTAGGCGCTTGGAGGATTAAGAGAGTGTCGAAGACCACTTCTATTGTTATACAACATGCTTCAACTAGCTCGCTACACGCTACACGTCTACTCCTGAGCGCTCGGCTCAATCTCAGCCTGCGCCTTCAGCCGACTTGCCACCTCATGCAGCCCCTCCTCCTCCGCCAGTGCCGAGATACGCTCCATCGTCCGTTGCCTTCCTCCACTCGTGATCAAGAGGCACTCCTTCAGCCGCCTGAGCTTGAGAAGTCGAGCATTGCTCTCGGCCTTCTTCTCGCTCGACGACTGCCACACTCCACACGCCGCACAGCAGCAGTCAAAGCCGAAGACTCGGGAGAGTTCCTCGCGGCGGTAGTCGATTCCGTCAAAGTCGAAGGGAATCTGTGGGAGAAGTCCGTGTTGGCGAGAGTTCGGCGATGGCGGTTCGGCGGGGAGAAGGAGGACCGGAAGCTCCACCTAGCCGTACGAGGAGCTGTGGTGGGAGGGGTACGGAATTAGGAAGTACTTACACCGAGATACGGCCACGTTAGCTCGTCGCCTTCCGGGATGTCGAGCAGCGCCGAAAGGGAGAAGGTCCTGGCCTTGGAGTCGTAGAGCGGCCGAGTGAGGTTTGGTCGGCACGCAGAGTTGAAGCGTGAAAGGGTAAGGAAGAGTCCACCAGTCTCCTCGACGGTGCTGTAGGTCGAAAGAGTCGGGTCAGCGTTTTCTCGGCGAGCAAGAACGTTCCGCAACGACTCACGAGACGGCATTGGTAGTGAAGATGCCAAAAGCTGGTGGTAGCTCATCATGGGTGTTGGCGAGGTCCCAGAACTCCTTCCTCTGCTCCTCTGTCTTCAACCTGAGCGTCCTGCGAATGCCTCGATCCAAAAACTCCTCCAACGTCGCTGCTTCCGTCTCGTCCTCCTCGTCGCCCTCTACAGGAGTAGGTCCATTCCCACCTGCTGCTCGTTGGAAGAGGTAGGCTTGCAGCGGCGCGTCGACGACGAAAAGCGGCTGCTCGCAGAGGACGACGGTCCCTTTCTTGATGGGAACGCGAGCAAAGGCGCCGAGGAAGCCTGACTTGGTAATTCCGATCGTGTAGAGAGGTTGCTCTGCTGTCGCGGAGGCGTCGGGCATCTGAAATGAGAGCGAGGTGAAGAGCTGCTGCTGGTGAGGCGGAGGGAGAGACGCGAAAGGTTGAAGCAGGCGGTTTGGGGGAGCAGTCAAGGGGTCTAGTGCAGTTCGAAGAGGGCTCGATCATCGCGATTAGCTTTAGGAAAGGCTCTCCACGTAATCCTATCCCTCGCGAAGGCATGCGCTGACGCTGGAGATCTTCGCCGAGCTCTCCTTCGCACACTTGACTCGCCGAATTGCTTCGCAAAGGAGGATTGACGTATCAACAGAGTAGTTATAAGCATCAAGAAGTATCGAGCGTATCCTTCTCTCTGCGCAAGCAAGCATGTCGACGTCCCTGCGGGCGAACCAGATGAGCAAAGTTCGGCGGAGGACTCGAGGGGCGAAAGGGCTACCTCTCCACGTAGCGTATCGAGTCAGGTATAGTAGCGATCTTGAACGGTGAGGAAAGTCAATATCACCGTCGCCGAGCTCAGCAACCCCGAAGGACTCACCAGTGAAGAAGCGGCGATGGTCACGAGGCTCAACTCCACGAGCTCGACAGGCGTCCTCCCACTGGATCCGACCAGAGTTGCTCGAAAGAGATTCAAGTCGCCCGTGTTCGACCAATCGCCAGCGCTTGAGCTCTGAAAGCGAAGGAAGCTGGAGAACCGCAACGAGCTCGGCGATACTGTTTGGGCCCTCCGTCCACCAGTCGATCGAATGGGTTTCGAGAACGGCTAGAGGCGCAACCAACGCAGCGAGAAGCTTCTTCAAGGACGCTGGGGTGTCCGGGCACAACTCGATTGATCTGAGTGAGGTAGAAGAAGCGAGGACGCGAAGGAGGTCGGAGAAGGTTGCGCTGGTCGACCCCACGGGAGTAGTGCGGGAGGTCAGGGTCAGATGGCGAAGCTGCGGAGTGATTGTTTGCAAGGCGTCGATGAAACCCTCCGAGAAAGGCCCTTCACGCGATTCGACCGAGAGGTCGAGATGGGTCAGGCAGGGCGCCGCTCCGAGAAGGGAGTCGAGGAAGGTAGGCGACGGCAGATCTTCGGTGAGGAGTTCGAGCGCTTTAAGCTGAAGCGTATGGCAGGGAGGGATAGTCGGGTGTCCGGTGAAGAATCCAGTGACCGAAAGACGGCGCAGGCCTGCGTGAGAGCGAGAGGTGAGTATTGGCGCCTGAGCTCAAACGCAGCGTACGCACCGCTGAGCAACTCAAACTCGATCGTGCCGAAGTCTGGTAGGGGCAAGAAAGGAACTCCCGCAACCGCCATCGCCCGCACCGCCGACTTATGCTCTCTGAGAACGTTCAAGATCTTCTCCGCGGTGTCGGCGACGATGAAGACCTCGCGGAAAGCGCGAGCTTCGGTCTGGCGTACGACACAGGGGGGCGTGCAGCATACAAGCCCGCTGAGATCGTTGGTGTAAAGGCGGAGCTCGTGCGATGGCTGCCTCCAGGCTCGGGCGACCAGCGAGGTACTGCAGAACTCGCTCTCTGGGTGTCCGTCTTCGGAAAGGAGCTCGAGGATCCTTCTCAACAGCTCGGGCGGTAGATCCTGGATGACGGCCATGTCGAGCGAGCGAGCGAGCGAGTCGAGTGAGAGTCGGCGAAGGAGGAGGGGGAAGGGGAAGAGCTCTGTAGGGGAGGGCGAGGGGTCAGCTCTTGGTTCGAGAAGCATGCAACACTAATACTCTTCATCTGCTGCTTCTCCTCCGCCTCGCCCTCTGCATGCCCAGCACCTCGCCTGGCAGTGTCATTCAGCGTGCCATCAGCTGCTCGCTTGGGCGCTGCTGTACCCTCCTCCTAGCAGCAGCAGCTCCCTCTCCTGCAGCTCATTACCCTCCCCTTCGCCCGTCTCAAAGCCTCGCAACCCCTACTCACCTTCAACACCTTCACAAGCGCGTCCCTCTCAGCTTCCAGCGTAGTAAGCGTCCTCCCCTTCCTATCGAGGTGCAGCGGGCGAGTAGGTGTGCTGTAGACGAGTAGAGCTCTCCTGTAGCTTCCTAGTCGAGTAGCAGCGGCGGAGGTGAAAAGACGAGTTGAGACGAGTGAAGCGGGGGAGGACAAGGGAGGGAGAGCGGGAGGGGAGGGAGGTGAGGGCGGTTAGGGGCGTTGGCTCGCTGTTGGAGAGCAGGGTGGGGAGCTGCGTAGAATGCTCTCTCTTTCACTCTGCTACAGACCAGCGAAAGACTCTCGTGAAGCTCTCCCTTGGCCGAGTCGACTTCGCCGAGCAGCACCGAACAGGCGATTGAGCTTCTTCCAAGCCAGCATCACCCTACAAAGCTGGTCTACGTCTCCATACCCTATCACTCCTTTTCCCTGCTTCCTCCTTGCCCGACTGGTGATCTTCGCGCCGAGAACCACCCTACGGAAGGAATGGAGGGAGCATGTCCGATTCAGCTGCCGAGGTTTCTCAGGGCTGTAGCGCACAATCGAAATCGCCGTGAGAGTGAGTAGGAGTTGGTGTTGGTACAAGACGAGCCTGTAGGTCAAGAAACGGTCAGCATGCCTCATCAGCGCGGAAAGCGAACAGCAGCAGCTCCACCGAGCACGGAGCAAGCAGCTGAAGCCGATGTGTGACAAAAGATGAGTCGTATCACGGCGCAGATTATAAATGTTACTTGTGTGGGCGAAAAGAGATCGAACATAGACTGATGCTGCCCTACAGCGCAGAGCAGCACGCCGCCTCAGGTCCCCTCGTCGCCCGCCGAGCTCGTGCGCTGCTGCCACTGGTGCAGACATACGCGACTTTGACCTGATGAAGTGCAATGCAGGAAGGGAAAGACCTGAGAGACAACCGCAGCCCCGCACGGCAGCGCTGCAATCCACCTCAGCCCGTCTCCTTGCCCGCCGCCTGCGCGCCTGCGTCGAGAGAATAAAGCCGAGTCTGCCCAAGTCACGGGGCAGAGGGGATCACCAGGGGCTCCTGTTGGCAAACGAGCGATGTTGGAGATTGGAACCAGGCGCGAACACCCTCCTGCCCCTGCAGAAGAGCAGCACACGTCAACCCCGCTCTCCAGTCCTCCGAGTCCTCCGCCGAGCTCGAGCTGCCTACGAAGGAAGAGCGGTTGTAGGATTAGACACGCGGTTGCGGATCCTCTCAGCTACCATGGCACTGTCGTACACAGAGTTTACTGTCACACTGCTCAGCAGCCCAGCAGTAAGCCTCAGAGCCGCCCTTGTGCTCGGCGCCGAACGAAGGGAGCGAAGTGAGAACTGCTTGTGAGCTCGAGAGTCCGCCACAAGAGGATAAGTGGGAGGGACGACTATTAGATGGTGGTACGACACCGTCCGCGAGGACAGCCTCGCTAAGCTCTAAAGCCCCTTCAGCTCCCCTCAGCGAGCGAAGCAGCACTCAAGCTTGCACCGAAGTGGCTCCGAGCTGGCCATGTACATCGACTTCAGTCTTTGCGGGGGTTGAGAGGGGGCTACGGCCCGAAGAAGAGCACATCCACCTCCATCAGAGGTAGATCCACTCCTTAGCGCCCTCAGCCTCGACCTCGACCGCCGAGCAAAGCAGCAAGCGGCGAAGTGCTCGTTGACTCCGTCGACAGCCTCGTTTGCTGTGCTCCGAAGTTGTTGAAACGCAAGAGCATCAGCAATTTCTCCTCTTGAGAAGAGCAACAGCCAGCTTCAGGGTTCGCGAGCGTCGGAGCACGAAAGCGAACGATGTCGAGCTGCTCGGCTCGGCGGGCGAGGTGTGAGCTTTGAAAGGGCTTTGGATCGCTGTGAGGCTCGGTCAGCAGAGAGAAGGTGAAATTGCCAGAGTAGAGGCTCTCCTTGGGTCAAGGAGAGCGCCCTCCTCGGTCCTCAGCTCTTCGAATCCCAGCGCCGAATGAGAGCCGAGCAGATCTGAGAGTTTGAGACGCCTTTCCGGGCTTGTAGGCCACTATCGAGGTACAGACATGGGAGGATGATAGAGCTGTCTGCTCCCTGCACTGCAGAGCCTCAGACCACCTCAACCTATCCAATCGTCTCCCGTCCGCCGAGCTGGGGGCGTCGAGTTTTACTCCTGCGCTCGAGCAGCTTTGTTTCCTAATCTCTTGCATGCCAGTTTGAGAAACGCCGTTTTGAACCGTTTAGAGACGAAAGCCATCCCGGATTGCAGAGTAGCTGTCCATCTCAAAGTCCTGCAAGCGCCGCCGAAAGAGAGTCGAGAAAGAAGCGCCCGAATTCGGGGGCTGCTACTGCTCCATCCAGCTCACTTGCTGCAGGGGGTCTTCCGGAACGACCCTATCAAGCTACTCGCACCCTCCCAGAGAGCGCCAAGTAGCTCGAAAGCCCTCACGAAGCCCGCCGAGCGAGCGAACGCCGAGCTTCCTTTCGGGGCAGGGTCCGGTGTTTGCCTGGGTTCACGAATGGGAGAAGGGTCATCTCAAGACCTCAGGGATGCAAGCCAACCCGCATTGCAGAGTGGCCCTCAATCTCGAAGACCTGCGAGCGCCCACCGAGAGAGCGACTCAAAGGGAAGTGCCCGAGCTGACAGGACTGTGACTGCGCAAGACGACTCACGCGCTGCAGGCAAGTTATCGTAAAGACCTATCGAGCTGCAGGAGCCCTCTCGGAGAGCTCTGAGCAACCTGAAAGCCCTCAAACAGCCCGCCGAGCTTGCTACGCCAAGCGGCGGGCGCTTTCGATCCTCACAAACGCTCTACAGGCGAAGGTGAGAGGCAAAACATCACTGGATCAGAGGAAAAAGCCACTTCCACACCGTGAAAGCAGCCTCAACCCTCAGCCCGTCCCCTGCTCATCTCCCGCGAGCAGAGTCGACGACTGAGAGCTCAGCTCAGCCGGCGTCGAGCGTGCTGCTGAAGAGCAGGAGGAGGGAAGCGTCGGAAGAAAAAACACACCAATCCACGCCTGTGAAGTAGCGTACCATCTCAGCCCTCCTCCTGACCTGCAGCGCCTTTCCTGCGATGCGAGGCTCGAGCTCCTCTGCTCCCCGACTCGGCGAGCAGGGGAGCGATGAGCTGAAAGGCAGGCTCCTCACCCATCATGCATCGATCAAAAACAAGCTGAGCCACTCGACCACCCTAGCGAGCGAGCGAGCTCAGCAAGACGAGGAGAGATGAGGGCGAGCGAGCAAGTCGAGTCGAGGTCAGTGAGAGAGCTGTAGCCGAGCAGCCTTCATTGAGAAGCTATACACGACTTGAGCACTTCACCTGTAGTAGAACAGCAAGCAGCAAATAGATGAGCAGAGAGCGAAGAGAGCAGCGAGACGAGGCAAGAAGCAAGAGCAAGAGCAAGAGCAAGAGGGAGAGAGGCGAGCTCGACTTCTCGTCCGGTCGCTTGAGAGCGCTCGGCCTCTTGCTCATTGCTCTCATCTCGCCGCTGTAGCTCAACAAATGCCTTTCGGATGACCATGCGCACCTGTACAGAACTCGACCCTCCTATTGCCCTCTCCTCCTCACCATACGCTCGGCGCCCTCCTCCCTTCCTCTCGCATCTAACGCCCCTCCCCCCCTCTCCCACGAACTTCGTCCCTCTCCGGCACGACACCCCCACCTTTTCGTTTCGCCGCCCCTCCTCCCGGGCTGCAGGCCTGCACCCTCGCCCTTTCTTCGGATTCAACCTCCCTCCTCCTCCTCCTCCTCTGCGCTCCCTCCCCCTCCTTCTCTCCCTCCAGCCTCTCCATCATCCGTAGACACTTCCTCTTTCTCCAATCTCGTCAATCCAGCTCCTCTCGCACACGGAAGCTCCAGCTTCGGTCAAGGGGGGGGGGGGGCGGCGGGCGCTCTCCGAGTCCAGTGCCGAGATCGGGAGCCGAGGAGGACGGGGGAGGAGGGTTTGGTGGGAGCTAGAGGGGTGGTAGGAGTGAGAAGAGTGGGGGATGACTCGAGGGAGGAGTTCGAGCAAAGAAGGGGAAGGAGGAAGGCGAAGGTCGGGAATGCTGCTCGGCTGCGAAGGAGGTCGAGAGGCCGAAGGGGGATGAGCGGAGCCGGGGAGGGGGGGCTGTAGACTGTTACCTGGAACCCAGCGCAAGAGAAGAAAGAGCAGAACGATGCAAAAACGGTCGTCATCTCTGCTCGGCGTAGCTCCCCTCCCCTCCCCTTCTGCTGCCCTTCGCCGACCTCCCACCTTCGCCCTCTCCCTCCCTGCTCCTCAAAGCACCAGAAGCGTACCGTAACAACTTTAACTCTGATAATACACTGGATGATCCTACAACGTCCTTGCCTCCTACTGCTCTGCTCCGCTCGACTCGACTCGACGACGGCGTTCGACTCGTTATTACTCGTCGTCCTTCGGTGGTGGCGGTCCGCAGGGTTGAAGCATCCTCTGTAGCGCACCAAGGGGGTTGGGTCAGCTCTCCCTCCTTTCTTCTCCCTGCTCCCTCCCCCCTCCTCGCGAGCAAGGAGCCAGAGCGAACCAACTCACCTCGGCCAACTCAAACTTCATCCTCCCGGTGGCCTCCCCATCGGCAATAGACATGTAATTGAGCAGCGTAGGATGTCCTACGATGGAAGCGTACGTGTCGCGATGTTGGTGGGTGAACCATTCGCTGTGAGGTGAGGGGCGAGTTAGCTAGCGTTCAGCAGCTGGGGAGAGAAGGAGGGAGAGGGGGAAAGAGGGGAGGGGAGACGCACTATTTGGTCATATCCGCATGGCCAGTTCCTGTAGGTCATCAGACGGCGTTAGCAGGCAGCAGAGCGGAGAGCAGGGAGAGCGCAGGCTGACCAGTGTAACGAGCGTGTAGTTGAGCGATTTGAGTGTTGGCAGTATGACGGAGGTCACTCTGTAGTATAGTACATCACACACTCTCTCAGTTAGACTCTACTTCTGTAGCGAATCAGCAGCTCGAAGCTCACCATGTCGGGCGGGCGAAGGTTGTTGTCAGAAGCCAACCCTCGTCTCTTCGTTTCCCGCCTGTACCTCGTCTCCCCTCTCAAATTTCTGTAGCACATCATGTCGGACGCCGATCCCACCATCGCGCTCTCCTCCCTCTCCAACAGCTTAACAACTCTCGAACAAGCCCTCTCTCCCCTCCTCTCAACTCCCTTCGACAACCTCAAATCCGGTCCCGAAGGCTCAGAGGGCGTAGAACCGTTGCTCCAGGCCAGGTTGGAGGTATTGACAGGCTATGTAGTGCATGATTTGGTTTGGAGTGAGTTGCTGCTGCTGCTTAGTCTTCCTTCTGCTGCTGAAGGGAGGGTGCGTTTTTGTGCGCGAAGCTAACGGCGGGGGATTAGTTTACTGCAGGACAGCAGGAGTGGATCCCAACACACATCCAGTGCTACAAGAGCTGGTGGGTGCTTTCTCCTGTCTACAGAGCTGCCCGTGCTCATTCTCTCGCTCTTCGCAACCCTCTCGCTCCTCGCAACGAACGTCGCTCGCTCGCAAACAGCTAAGGCTCAAATCCTATTTCGACAAGCTCAAGAATGCTGAAGAACCCGTCGTGGAAAAGGGTACGTCCTCCTTATACGCGCGATCGGTTTCGGTGCAAGAGCGGTCGCTGACCTTGGTCTCTTCGCCGAACTCTTACTCCTCGCAACTCTCCTTCTCTTCCCTCCTCTCCATCAACCCCTCAACCTCAACCTCACCATCCTCTCACCCTCACCCTCACTCTCCCCGTCTCCTCACCTCCCTCGCCCTCTCCCTCACTTTCTCCCCTCCCACTCCTCACTCTCGGCCCACAGCCCGCCCCCAACTCGACAAAGCCGCCGCCACGCGCTTCATCAACGCCGCTATCAACTCTTCTCGACCTCGCGTACCAGCGGACTACACTCCTACGGCCGGGCCCTCAACGCCTCAGGAGCTGGGTGAGAAGGGGACTCACACGCGGTTTGAGGAGGCAGAGGGAGATGTGGAGAGACTGTTGGAGAGCGAGGAGGAGGATGATGATGAGGAGGAGGAAGAGGAGGTAGCGGAGCAGGAGAGGAAAGAGAAGGAGAAGGCTAAGAAGGAGGAGCAGAAGAAGAATAAGAGTGGTAGGCCGAAGATGGATCCTTTTGCTGGTGAGTGTTTCCCTCTTCCCTTCCTCCCTCCTTCCCTTCCCTCCCACGCCCGCCTGCCTACCTTCCTGCCTCCCTGCTCCCCGCCATACCTCGAGCGCTCGCTAACCCTTCCCCCTTCCCTCCCCTCCCTCCCCGAATCGAATCGAAACAGGCTACGACTCCCCCTCCACCAAGCCCTCCTCCAAATCCAAAAAGTCCAAGCCCTCCACTCCCAAACCTTCCACCCCCTCTGCATCCGCTCCTTCCTCAGGGGAGAAACGCAAAGCCGTTGACTCGCCCGCTGGTTCGGGGACGCCGAGTGGGAAGGGAAAGAAGGATAAGAAGTTGAAGATGAAGGGTGGGAAGGGAAAGTAATGAAGTGATGGCAGGGAGAAGGGAGGAGAAGGGGAGATGGTGTATTGCACGATTCGCAGCAGCACGGGATTGGGAGCGTTAGAGAGCGAGAGGGAAGAGCGAGAGGCGAAGGTCGTTCGAGAGAGGTTGGCTACAGGAATCATACCGTGCCGCTACTCTGTAGCAAAGCTCTTTTGTGCCTTCCCCTACAGAGAGAGAAGCGAACCGAACCCCAGCTTTGACCTTCGACCGAGCCCTCCCTCCCTCCCTTGCCGAGAGCCAGCTCGCTTCTCTCCCCCTTACTTCTTGCCTCGTCTCGCTGCTCTTTTCGCTCGCTGCTCGTCTATTCTGCTTTGTGTTGATGAGTTGCAGGGGGAGGGGTGGGGGAGCGTACGGCTTCGAGATGGGAGCTGCTGGGCTACAGCTCTCCCTCTCTCTCTCCCTTACGACTCGACTCGACTCGCTTGCTCGCTCTCATCTCTCTCGTCTTGCTCGGTTCGTCTGATTGCTGAAGCAATTGGGTGACAGAGCTATCGAGGTGAATTTTGATGAGCGAAGAGCAGACCTTGCAGCGGGTGGCTCGACTGGTGGCCGAGTCAAGCGGGGGAGCAGAGGAGCAGTCGAAGGAAGGGCTGCAGGGCGGCGGGAGGTCTGAGATGGGCGCTGCTCTACAGGGGTGGAGCAGCGTGTTTTGTCTTCAGTCCTTTCCCCATCCCTGCTCCTTAGCAGCACGTTCGACGCCCGCTGAGCTGAGCTCTCAGCCGTCGCCTCGACTTGCTCGCTCGGGCTCGGACTCGACGGAGGGGAGGCGAGCAGAAGGGCTGAGGGCGAGAGCTTCTTTCACAGGGTGAAAGTGGTTCTTCTCTCTTGAACATTCCGAGCTCGTCCTAACCTCTCTCCGTCGCTGCAGCGGGTCATCAGACGGGGACGACTGAGGATCGTTCCGCTCGGCGTAGCAAGCTCGGCCGGCTGTTTGAGGGCTTTCGGGTTGCTCGGTACTCTCAGAGAGGGTGATTGTAACTTGATGCGGTTTTGAGGGAGCTCGCTGCAGCGAACGAGCCCGATGAAGCAGTAGCAGCTTCGAGTCGGTCACTCTCTTTCCCCTCGGCCTCGCGGCGGGCGCTCGCAGGGCCTTGAGATGAAGGGCTACTCTGCCATGCGGGGTGGCTTGCATCTCTGACGCTTTGATACGAGCCTTCTTCCATTCGCGAAAGCAGGCAAACACCGGACCCTGCGCCGAAAGGAAGCTCGGCGTTCGCTCGCTCGGCGGGCTGTGTGCGGGCTTTAAAGCTGCTCGGTGCTCTCAAAAAGGATGCTGAGAGCTTTATGATATTCCTTAAAGTCTTGCTGCAGCGATTGAACTCGATGGAGCTGTTGCAGTCTCCGATCCGGTCACTTTCTCTCCCCTCGCTCTAGCGGCGGGCGCTTGCCGGGCTCTGAGAGGGACCTACTCTGCGATTAGAGGCAGTTCTCATCTCTAGAATCGACTTCCAAGCGTCGCTACATGGAAGCAGAGCGTAGAGGACAGCAAGCCTGCTCCTGGGCGAAAGGAAGCTCGGCGCTCCCCAGCGGGCGGGAGGCGATGGGACGGGTTGAGGTAGTCTGAGGCTGTGCAGAGTAGGGAAGCAGCTCCCTCTAATCTCTGATGCTCTCCGCCTTCTCGCGAAAGCGCTCGCGGGCGTGCTGAACTGCGCAGAACCCCCTCCAAATTCGCTCCGCGTCGGCGGGGGGAGCTGAGGACTGTGTAGGGCGCTTCTCTTGCACAAAGGGGACTTCTTACTTTGCAGGCCAGATCTTCCATCTTCTGGCCGAGATTAAAGGCAATCAAAAAGGCCTTTCAAAGCTCACAATTTGCTCGCCGAGCCGAGCAGCTCGACGTCGCTTTCATTTCGTGCTCCAACGCTCGCAGATGCTGAGGCAGGGCTGTAGCTCTTCGGGAGGAGAAGTTTATGTGCTTCTCACTCAGCTGCAACAACGGAGCTTGGGGATGGCGATGCATGCTGCGATTCAATGAGCGCTCCGGACTGACTGCTCGGCTCAACGGTCGAGTTTACAGACGCTGAGGAGTAGCTCTGCTTCCGGTGGAAGCGGTTCGACTCTTCTAAATCGTTTGATGCCTGAACTCTATGTGGCGGGCTCGGCATCATGCGGAAGGGGAGTGCGGAGCGGCTTCGGCGAGACCACAAGTGCTGCTTCGCTTGCTGAGGGGAGCTGGAGGGGCTTTGGAGGTCAGCGAGGCGGTCCTCAAAGACAACTCCGCACTGCCATAATTGCCTCTTCCATCACACCCTTTGTATGGCCGCCTTTCGAGCTCGCAAGCAGCTCCCGCTTCGCTCTCCTCCTTTCGGCGCCGAGCACGAGGGCTCTGAGGCTTGCTGTTGGGCTGCTGAGCAGTGTGGCAGTAGCGTCTAGGTTGCTCTGTCGTGAGCAGCTGAGAAACGCGGTACAAAGTGGGGTGCAGGCCTACAAACACCCTTCCTTCGCACGCAACTCAACTCAAGCTCGGCGGAGGGCTGAAGAGCGGGGTCGACGTGGGCTGCTCTCCTGCTCGGGGATGAGGGGAGTCGCGTCTGGATCTCAACTCCTACGTCTCTCATTGCCAACAGGAGCCCCTGGAGATCCTTTCTGTCCCATGACGCGGGCTCAGGCTCGGTTTTGCTTTCTCGGCGCAGGCCAAGAGACGGGCTGAGGTGGATTGCAGCCTCTCTGGGCGGGGTCGCAGCTATCTCTATGATCGGTCTTCTTCTCTCTGCGCTTCTTTACTCCAAAAACGAGTGTATCTGCAGCGGTAGTAGCGGCGCGCGAGCTCGGCGGGCGACGAGGGGATTTGAGGCGGGTTGCTGCTCTGCACTGTGGGGCAGCAGCAGTTTCTTACTTTCCCATAGTCGTCCGGCTAGCACTTACAGCCATGTGTCCAGAGATCTCTGACCCACACTTCTCGTCCCGACCCCTCCTTCGGCGCTCGGTAGAGCTGCTGCTGCTCGCTTTCCTCGCTCGTGAGGCATTCTGACGGTTTATCGACCTACAGGCTGATCTTTGAGCAGCTTAAAATCTGACTCATGCTCATGGTGGTCTCGATTTTGTGATATAACCTGCAGAAACGACGGAAGCTGACTCGGACTTGCTCCCCCAGGCTCCTTTCCTTTCGCAGGGTGGTTCTCGGCGCTAAGATCACCAGTCGGGCAAGGAGGAAGCGGGGAAAAGGAGTGATAGGGTATGGAGACGTAGACCAGCTTTGTAGGGAGCTGCTGGCTTGGAAGGACTTGAATCGCCTGCTCGGTCCTGCTCGGCGAAGTCGACTCGGCGAAAGGAGAGCTTGACGGAGAGCGGTTCGCTGATCTATAGCGGAGGATGAGAGAGTGTATTCCTCAGCGATCCTCGCGCTGCTCTACAACAGCGAGCCAGCACCCCCCTCTCCACCTCACCTCCCTCCTAGCTCCTCTCCCGCTCTCCCGCTCTCCCTCCCTTGCCCTCCCGCTTCATTCGTCTCAACTCGTTTTCTCACCTCCGCCGCCGCTGCTCGACTTGAAAGCTACGGGAAACCTCTACTCGACTACTGCGCAACTACTCGCCTGCTGTACCTCGATAGGAAGGAGAGGACGCTTGCTACGCTGGAAGCTGAGTGGGACGCGCTTGTGAAGGATTGAAAGTGAGCTGGGGTTGCTGTGCTTTGGACGGGGAGAAATGCAGGGCAAAGAGCTGCAGGGGAAGGCGCAGCTGCTGCTGGGAGCCTGGTACAGCGGCTGAGCGAGGGAGGAGCTTAGCGCGCGTTGAGTGATGCTGGCGAGGCTGGAGGGACGAGGCTACAAGGGGGACAGCGAGGGTGTAATGAAGAGCAGCAGTATTTCCTTTGACTCAAACTAAATTGCTGACCCTTCGCCCTCTGCCACAGAGCTCTTCCCCTCTCCCTTCCCCTCCTTCACCGACTCTCGCTCGCTCGGAATGGCCGTCATCCAGGATCTACCGCTCGAGCTACTCAGAAGGATCATCGAGCTCGTCGACAGCGATGGCTGGCCGACGCCGTACAAGTCCCTCTGTAGCGCCGCGCTGGTCGCCCGAGCCTGGAGACGCCCTTCCCAGGACGTCCTCATCTGCACCGTGCCCTTCGACAGCTATGACAGGTCCTCCTACTACCCCAAAAGAACGCGTCGTTCGGTTTCTTCTCGCACCCTCGATCGTGCGGTGCTCAATTACGACTGGGCGCAGAACGTGCTGGACTTATTGGCTGAGAATGGGGCGACCGTCCGGAGCCTTAACATCGTGGCCACGATGAAGATGATCTTGACTTGGGCATCATGAGCTTCAAGATGCTTGCTGGTGCGCTCCGTCTCTCCTCGCCCGTCGTTTGGCTCATCACTGACCTTCGCCTTTCACAGGTCTCCACTCGCTCCATATTCAAGGTCACTTCAAGGGACAACCATCCATTCCCTCAGATGCCACGATTGAGCTCGAAGCTCTCTTGCTGGATCCTGATCACTTGCCCCCGCCCGCCTTTCTCGAGTCCCTTCTCGGAGCGGCGCCGTTCTTGACCCGTCTCGAAATGTACATGGCCGCAACGGAGCGGTTCCCCGAAGGCTACGGCACAGCTCTACAGACGCTAGCTCTTCAACTCCGTCATTTGGAAATCCACGCCGACGCGACCTCCACCCCGACTCGCCCCAGAACGGTCGACTGGCACGGCTTCATCGCCTCCTGCACCTTCCTCCGATCCCTTGAGCTCTACTACGCCACGCCAGTCTCCATCAAGGCAACTCTAGCTGCCGTGCGCTCGCCTTTGGTCCTACTCACGACCAACTTGGACGAGAAGTGGAGCGACGTCGATGAAGAGAAGGCATTCGCCGAGCTCGTTGACGTTCTCAAACACCCCTTATTGGCTGACTTGAAGCGCTGGAGGATGTCGGGATACAACACTGGCGGTTCCAATCCACTCCCCATTGATGGCAGAACACAATGGGAGGAGGCTTGCCGAGCTCGTGGAGTCGAGCCTCGCGACGACCGCCGCTTCTTCACCGGTGAGTCGTCTTCTTGCTGTCTTTCCCGCCGCTTCTCGAGCAACACTGACCTCCTTCTGTTTGTGTAGACTGGCCCGCCTAGTAATTGGGAAGACGAGTCGAGAGGTGAGCTCCTTCGCAGCCTTCTCCCCTTCGCCGAGCCCCGCTGACTTACGAGTTCTCCGCCACGTCTCGTGCTCAGCGTACAGGTTGCAGCTCGGAGGAAGTAATGGACAACTGAATCTTTAGCACTTTCGAACCCAGCCGCCAACGCTTGAGAGAGAGAGAAATCTCGCGGCTCGCAGCTGCACCTTCGAGGTGTGGAGAGCGGAAAGGAGGTGTTACAACAACGAGCTAGGATACCCAAGCTCAATCTGAGTGGTGCTGATCTACGTCTAAATCGTCTACGCCTGTCTATCTGCAAGTCTACGGCTCATAAGCGAACACGGCGCTCGTGTCGACCGAAGCGGAGGAGCTCTAAATGCCCTTCCATCTCTTGAGGCTTTCGTAAACGGTCATCGAGATACCGTTCGCGGGAATCTGCGACGAGCGAACACGGTGCGAAGAACGGGTCGAGAAGGAACGGAAGAAGAGGTCAGCTCCTGCTCGGCCGACGCCGCGTCCTTCACCCACCACCGCGTTCGAAGCAATACGACGACTCACCGCATAAGCGACCCTGATCCCCAACCCCCTCCCAAACGCCCTCACCCCACCCTGCCTCCACAACGCCTTCACAATCCCTCCCACACCCTCTCCCTTCCCGCCGCTAGTCTGCCACCTCGACTGAACGAGCTCGATGGGGTTCGTCACGCACGCTGCGAGGGAGCAAGCGGTGACGGAGCAGAGAGTGTAGCGAGCGGTAATGGGGAGGGTCCAGGGAGCGGTGGGTGAGGGCGAAGGGGAGACGGGCGGGGGACCGTAGGCGTCGTAGCCCGGGATGAAGTGGGTTTTGAAGGATTCGTAGAGGGACCAGTAGAGGGAGATGTAAGGTCTGCGATTGGGGAGGAGAGTGAAGGTCAGCGTTGGAGCCCTCGGTCGGCGATTCATTCCCTCGGCGATCGCTTCGGCGCCCCACCCCTATCATCCACGGCAGCCCTTCCCCTCCCCAACGGAAGCTCAACACTCACACAAACACCAAATTCGACAGCCAATACCCCCTCCAAACGCCCTTATATCCCTCCTCCCGCCAAATCTTCTTCAGCAGCTTCGTCGCCGAAGTGCCCTCGTTGCCCTTCTGCAAGCGAGCCTTCATCACGTCCATGGGGGTCCAGATGGCGCCGGAGAGGACTGAGTTGGGGAAGGAGGAAGGGGAGGGGATTGGGGAAGGGAGTCGAGAGGTACGGAGAGCGAGGATCGGCGGAAGGAGGCGCGGCGAGGAAGGGAGAGGACGGGATGAGGAAGAATGAGGGGTGGGCAAGACAGCGAAAAGGCGGAGGGGAAGAGGTTGGGAGGTCGAGCGGACAGGGAGAAGGGCGAGTGAGGGGAAGCAAGGTCAGCCCTCGACGCTCTCCCCTCCTCGCCAGCGCCGAAACTCACACTCAGCCGTCATCCCCGCCATGACAAACACGGGCAGCTGCTGCACCAAAGTAGGTTTACTGTCGTTCGGCAAGAAGCGCTCCCCAAAGTATCGTTTTGATGCTGATCCCCGGCGAGAAAGGGTCAGCTCGCGAAGCGCAGGAGGGGGGGAGAGGACGGACCTTCGTAGCTGGTTAGATAGACTGAAAGAGCAGGGACGGAGAATCCTATTGCTACTGGTAGACCTGCGAAGCTCAAGGTCAGCTCACTGCTCCCCTACAGCCTTTCGCGCGCCTTCAAGAGGGACCTACCCGCATAGAGGTTCTGCAGCCTAGGTTTCGGAATCAACTGCTTCAACGGTGGCACCAGAGCGCCCGGATGCGTCTGTATCCTAATCCTGATGGTATCGACTGTGGGTTCGAACGCTCAGCTCGAGCTCAGCGCACGGCGGCTAATCAAGGAGAAGCGCGACGAACGAGGATGAGTGCAGAGACGGGCTGAGATGGCAGAGGCGGAGGAGGCTACGAGGGTGAAGGGGTCGACGTAGACTGTTGCTGGGCGGGCTTCCAGCTCGAGGTCGCCGGACATGGCGCTGAGGGAGCGAAGGGAGAAGCGAGAAAGAGAAGGGCGACCGGCGCCTGAGGGGTGAAGGAGAGGCGAAAGAGCTACAGAGAGCTTCTAGAGAGGTTTCCGAAGGTTGACGAGCGAGACGAGCGAATAGAACGAAGCAGAGATGAGCAGCCGAGCTCGCCGAAAGATGTTGTGCTTGCCCTTCGCCGCCGATTCGACTTTCTTGCTCTCGCTATTCGCTCTCGAAGCCCAGCTCAGCACGAACAAGTCCAACAGATCACAATGCACACTAGGGTATCAATCATCGACTACTAAATGTCTATCTAAGCTCTACAACTAGCTCTCCGATCCGTCTACGTCTACGACAAGGAAACCTGGCCGGCCAGCAGCGGGTTCATGGTGGCATAAGGAAAGTCGGCGAGTGTCGAGAAGTAGGGATTGGGCTCTTGCGCCTGAGATGAGGAGGGGTAGACGAAAGCCGACTGCTCGGCGGTGAAGGGAGGGAAAGCGTCGGCGGGGGAGGGGAGCTCGAAAGCCATCGGCGAGGCGGAGTAGAAGGAGGAAGCCGAGGTGGAGGAAGAGTCGACGGAGAAGTGGGAGAGACCGGAGAAGTTGCGCGAGGAGGAGTTGAGGGAGGAGTTGGAGATGTTGCGAGGCGCCGAAGGGAGGGCGAGGGGAGGAAGGGGAAGAGGGTCGACCTTGAGATCCTCCTCGAACTCCTCTTGCTTGGGCGTGACCACTCCGAGGTTGGTAGGCGGTTTCCTCCCCTTCCTCTGATGGAGGATCTTGCCCTTATGCTCAATCTCCCCCGCCTGCTCGACGACCTCGGCGATCCCTCGGCGAACAGCATTCTTCTCCTCATCCCGGAACCAATCCCTAACCTTCTCCACCTCCCTCTTCGCCTCCTCCGACACCTGCCAACTCGTCAACGGCGAATCGACCTCCCGAATAAACCGCTCCATCCCTTCCTTCTTCTCCCCGCCGAATCGCTTGTACAGGTCGCCCCATCCCGAGCGGCGACGGCAGTTGATGAACCAGGTGGCGCATTGGGCTTCGGTTTGGGAGGGTACGGCGAGGTGGAGGGCGGTCTTGTCGGCGGCGGTGAGGTAGGGGAAGGCGAAGTGGTCGAGAAACCAGCGGCGGTAAGGGGCGAGGAGGAGGTCGGGGGGCGCAGACGAGGGGGGACCATGCCGGGATGACGCCCTGACGGGACAACAGGAAGAGTTCGAAGGCTCCACGACGTGGATTGCGAGGTACGAGCGAGTATCAGCGACGAGGCGCTTCGACGTCGCCTCGTTCTCGCATTCGCTGGCGTGCAGGTGAGAAGCGACGATGCTGACGCTCGCCGCTATAGCGCTGCACAGTCGGATCGTGTCCTGGCTCAGCAGAGATGCCTCCGCTGCCTCTGTGACTCTGCGAAGCGTGGTCTCCCAGCGACCTGCGAACTGGTTCTCCTGTCGAAGCTCCACCGCACGGAGGAAAGCCTCCTTGCTGGCTTGAATCTCTGCCCGGATTACTTGATCCATGCTGAGTGGCTGAGAAGGTAGACAATGGTAAGGCGCTGGAGCACCAAGGCGTTTGCGCGGCGGCGAGAGGGCTGAGTGGCTGAGGGAGGGCGAGGACGAGGACGAGGGCTGAGTTCGAGTTCGAGCGTTGGAGGAGGGGAAACGAGGCATTGTAGTTGAGTACGTGCTGAAGTGAGGTAGAAAGGGAAGTTGTAGCTCTGTGCAGTCGAAAGGGAAAGCGAGAACAAGCAGTTGAAAGTCGAAGGGCAAGAGGACAAAGGGGGAGGCTCGAGCGCCGAGACTGCGCCGAGGGTCGAGCGTCGTTTCGTTGCCAAGTCGGGAGGACATCCCTTCACAGCCAACTCGCTCATCACACTTTGCGCTTTCACCACAACCTTCACCTCGTTCAACATGGCTTCCGCAATGGCGCAAGTAGCAGCTGCCTGCCAGCACACTTTGGCTCGCATGGACGGCTGCCCCCCTCGTCACCTTTCACTCGCTTCTCGCCTTCCCCCGACTCCCCTGCACATCGAATCAATCTCGATCCGCGCCAGCCTCGCCGCACTAGGGTGTAGTGAGGCCACCGTATCCATCCTCAATCGCATTTTCTCCGTCGCGCAGAGGAACATGCAGGAGCTTTTCGCCTCGACCCATCGGCAGGCGATTCAGGATCTCGCAGAAACATTCGAGGTTGGAGAGCACCTATTGCAGAAGTGTTACGAGGAGCAGCTGGGTATTCGGTACCTCTCTGATTACAGAAGTTCCCGAGATGAGCTGAGACGTCGCCTGCTGGAGAGGGTCGAGGATGCCCGAAGAGGCATGTCGACACCGGATGTCGCAGACACGGGACGAGGCTCCTTCTCGGACGAGGTGGTGGTAGTATTGGAGCGCGCCTTCGCCCAGCAGACGACGCTGAACCGAGCGGAGCGGCGGTCGCTGGCGGAGGCGACGGGACTCGAGGAGAAGCAGGTCGGGACTTGGGTACGCCTTTGTCTTCGCGCTCAGTCCTCGTTTGCATGAGCTGACCTATTCTGCTTCACAAACAGTTCGCCAACCAACGCCAACGACGACTACGACCTCAACACCGCGAGCGAACGGCGCCTTACGACATGAGCAGTCGACCGAGGGGTCGCCGAGATTTCTCGGGCTCGTCGGCTTCGTCCATGTCGTCCCTCAACTCGGCACTCTCGGACGTCTCGACCGCTCCCTCTTCGGTGGAGAGCTGGATCAGCTCGTCAGCATCATCGAGCATCTCCTACGACTCGGAAACCCTACCCTCCTCCACTCGCGACTCGTCGCCTCAGCCGTTGGGCTCGCTCCCCTCCTTCGACGACCACGCCTTCGCTCCTCCTCCTCCATCTCACCACCCCATCAAACACGAGCAAGGCTACCGCGTCGCCTCCGCCTGCGGTCCTCCTCCCTCCCGGGCCTCGCCCATCCCCACCGTCTCGACGACCCTCCCCACTCCCTCTCCTTCGCGCTCCTCCTTCCCTCGCACCTACACTCCCGCCTCCTCCTCAATCCACCCCTTCTTTGCCTCCCCAACCACCATCACCGCCTCGCACCCCACCACCAACTTCACTTTCGACGCCCCTCCTCCCCCTCCCTCGCCCACCACCGCCCAACTCCTCTCCACGGCGCCCTTCCTCCAAGGCTTCGACTTTGAGCAAGATCCCCAAGACGGCGCGTTTTGGCAGCAGTTCCTTCAAGGAGGGTTTGGAGCTGAGCTTGGGCTTGGTGGGGGAGCGGCGATGAGCTTCGGCGTTGAAGGGGCGCCGATGATGGAGGGTGGGGAGATGATGAGCTTGATGTTGCCGATGCCGACGCCGATGGAGGAGGAGTATTCGGGCGGGATGAGCTGGGGTGGGGTTGGAGGGCAGTAGATGTTGATTTGTAGAGCTTAGAGCGAGGAGGGGCGAGCTGGTCTCGCCGCGAGGAGGGTGGAGGTTAGTCGGTCGTTGTGTTAGTTCCCTACATGCCCATAGACAGTAATCGCGTCGTAAAATGAACATTTGTGCTTTCATCCGTCTACTTCGCCGTCCGATAGCGAGCTGAGCGTGCGCGAAAGAATCTCGGCGATGATCCTCTCGCGCTTCTCTGCTCCGCCCTCCAGACGTCGTCGCCGCCAACAACGTCGGGCTCCTCCCTTTCAACCAGATGAACACCAATAGCTTACAGTACTGATGAAAAACTCGAGAAACCCAGATACGAAGTGATAAAGCCTGCTCGGGGGGAGAAGCATCAGCGCCGAGCTTCGATCAAGCCGAGCGAGGCGAACTCACCCATTCTACAAGGTAGCACGCGCTACAGTCTAATCTGTAGCAGAGGGCAGAGAATTAACTTCCGCTCGTCGAAGCGCGACTCGACCCGAAAGCAGCTCACCAGGGAAATACCTCCGATCATCCCTCACCTCAATCCCCCTCGCCTCGCAAGCGTCTCTCCACTCCTTCATATCCTCAAAGCTATCAAACGGGATCCTCGCCTCCTCTCCCGACAATCTCCATCTCTTCAACTCCTTCAAACCGGGCAGATCGAGCAAGGGAAGGAGCTGAGCGGCCTTGAGATGCTCGCCTGGCCCCGGCATGTAGGCCGAGTCGAGGTGAGTGATGCAGATGGTGAGGACCTCGAGGGGGGAAGTTAGGGCGCTGAGAATGAGATGGAGTGATCTTGTGCTGACGGGGTCGAGGGTGAGGGTCTTGAGCGCGGAGGCGGTAGCGAGGAGTTGGGGAAGGAGAGCCGGAGCCAAAGGGCTGAAATCCGCGCCGCGAGCGGTAAGGTGGTGCAGTCGGGGGATGAGGTCGAGAAGAGGTTGAAAAGCGAGGTGGGGGAAACGGTCGCGCGATGTAAACTCGAGAACGAGGTGTCTGAGATCGGGAGAGGCGGCGATGAGGGAGGCGACGAAGGAGGTGTCAGAGTCGCACCTGAGGGAGAATTCGAGGGTCTTGAGCGGCAATTGAAGGTCGCTAGGGAGGTTGAAATCTCCGGTGATGTTGGCGAAGAGTCCGAGATGGTGTACCTCTGCGCAGAAACGAGGGAATCGTCAGCTAGGAGCCTCAGTTCATCGCCTAGGCGCCGAGATAGTCCACCATGTAGCAGTGTGGGCGTGAGGATGCTCGCCGACGGATTCTCCATGTTCTGAGCTAGTCGAAGTCTTCTAGGACGAAGATCAAGCTCTGTCCATCCGCTGACACTGCCGACAATGTTGAGCTGCTGGATCGTTCGGCCGAGGTAAGGAGCGTTCAAATGCTGGGGCTCGTTCAGATGGTGGGCTCCCAGCTCAGCGGTTGAGACCAGCAGCGACTGCGAGGGCGTTCTCCAAGCTCGGGAAACGAGTGAGGCCTCTCGGAGGCGGAGGCGCTCGGGAGAATTGCGGAAGCCAAAGCGGCGAGTAGGCTCGGGGTTGGGCTCGATGCTGAGCTCGAGGATGCGGTAGAGGATCTCGGGTGGTAGGTCGTTGATGGTCTTCATGTCTTGCGACTGCCTTCGAGGAAGAGAGCGAAGGGCGATGGAGCGAGGAGTTCGGCGTGAAAGCTGTTGGACGAGAAAGTTAGCGCTCTTCACTTAGGTTAGGGGGCTGGGGGAACGAAGGGCTCACTTAAACCGTGTTCCAAGAAGCGAAGAGCGGAAGGAGAGGGAGACGAGCGACTCGTTATCTCGAAAGAAAGGGTTCGTCGCTCGGCCTTGGGAGGGGTGGTAGAGCAGCGAATAACGCTACAGAAGGTCCTGAAGCGTTGGTAGAAGCGTCAAACGAGCGTTCGCCGTCGACTGAAAAGACGAAGAAGATGTGGTAGAAGAGCAAGAAGCGAAGAGAGCTGCCCCAATCTTGACTGTCTCTCCCGAGTGGCTCTTACTTTCGGTCGCTTCGATCCCAATCGCCGAATCAGGGAAAGCTTCGAATCGTATCAAGCGCTTTCCCGGCTCTCGATAAGGAGGGAATGGTGTAGACCTAAGAGTTGCCGTCTCCCGTCTAGCAGAGCCCTTCTAAGCAGTCTAAGCAGCCAATTAATCCCCAAGTGACCCAGTCTAAGTCCCAGATACCCTTCTACAACACCCTCGCACCTGAGATACCCTAGTACAAGTCGAAGGAAGCGAGAATCGACCAGCGATTTGTTCGCAACCGCATCGCCGAAGCGCCGAAGCAGCTGCTACCGCTCAATAAACGGGCAGGAGGTCGTCTGCAGGATCCCAGGGTGAGGTAATCAAGTCAGTACATCTCCTCCAAGGCGAATCGACGGCCGAAAACGCCAACTCACCCGTAAAGAACCTGCTCTCATCCCTCACCTCGACTCCCCTCTCCGCACAAGCCTTCTCCCATTCTCTCAACGCCTCACTCTTCCCCTCCACGCGTCCCAGCCCCGCGACTCTCCACCTCCTCAGCCCCTTCAGCGCGCCAATCTTAAGCGCCTCCAACATGTGCTTCCCCGTCGTTTCCTCAGCGGGCGAAGCGGTGGTTTCGAGCAACTCGAGGCGCGTGGGGATGAGCTTGAGGATGTGGACGAGGGAGATGGAGGCTTCGAAGTCGATCTCTAGGGTGCGGAGGGATTTAGCGGCGGGGAGGAGGGTGTAAAGTGAGGGATGGAGCGCGTAGCTCGGCGCCTGCTCCGCCGAGGGCTCGGGGGCGTAATCGCTCAACGTCAGACTCTGCAACGTAGGCATCACCTGCAGCAACGCAGCCACCGAGTTTCGGTTGAAATCCTTCCCTCCCGAAGACCAGAAGATGTTGAGACGGGTCAAGTGGGGGAGGGAGGAGAGGAGGGGGACGAGGAATCGCGGTGGGGGCTCGTGCAGGGGGGTTAAGAGGAGGTGCTGGAGTGCTAGACCGCAAGTAGGCAGGAGGGAAAGCTTGCCGCCGTTGAGGGGGGCGAGGAGGAGGAGGGAGCGGAGGCCTGCGACCGGGCAAAGGCGAGGGTCAGTCATCGCGCGACGAGATCGCTCCGAGCGAGCTGTAGTCAAGGCAAAGACTCACCATTCTCCAACACCCCCTTCAGCGTCTCCGCATCATACTTATCCCCCATGGCCATCAAACAAAGATGGTGCACCCTCGCCCTCTCACCCACGGCCTTCAATCCTCGTTCCCCCGTCCTCTCCGTCAAATACCTCACCAACCTCTTCTTCCCCGCCCCTCCCCTCGCCTGCAGGGCTTTCTCCACCTTCTCTACATCCTCCTCACTATCCATCGTCACCGAGTCTAGCAGGAGTTGTTGCGAGGGAGAGACCCAGGATTTGGAGACGAGGGAGGTGGATCGGAGGAAAGGTGTGCGGCCGCGCGTGGAGATCCAGTGCGTGGATTCGTGCGCGAGGGAGAGGATTCGGTGCAGAAGTTCGGGTGGTATGTCTGAGATGGTGGTCATCTTTCTTCGAGGATGGGCGGGAAGGGGAGCGACGACGAGGGTTCGGCGAAGGGAGGGCTGCGTAGAGGTGCAAAGAGAGGTTAGCGACAAGACTACAAGAAGAGAAGGAGTTGAACTCGTTCGAAAAAGATACATCCAACTTTTTCCAGAGTAGGCACCCCTCCCTCCCTTGCCGAGCTGGTTCCCTTCGCCGAAAAGTCCCGCTCTGGAGAGCTGTAGGGCTACATTCCCGGGCTCGTCGCGCGCTCAAAAGCTGCGTATAGCCTCAATGAACTTATCTCTGCTTTGTAAGACTCACCTGTGTACCGAGTTGAGCGCGGATAAGGACGGAAAGGAGGAGCAAACGAGCGCGAAGGAGGGCGCTTCGCAGGCCTAGTGAAGGAGAGCTGCTGGCGGCTTGGGAGAGCAGGGGTCGAAGTCTGAGAGGCAGTAGAAGAAGCAGAAGCAATTGTGAAGTGGTGTAACAGAAGGAAAGAGTCAAACGAAACGGAGCTTCTGCCGCCCGGCCGTTCGCGCGGGTTGGTTCTCTGAGCCCGAGCCTGGACTTTTCGAACTTGGGGCGCTTCTCTCTTAGCTCCCTATTACTGTAGAGATAAGGATAGCCGCCTGGGCTTGTACAGCACACACTAAGCATGTTCGCCGAGCCTTGTAGCCCTCCCTCAGAGCGCTGAAGACCGAGCCTTTCGCGAAATCGAAGGCCGAGCGAGCGCCGAGCTCTCCCTTTCGCAGCGAAACGGAGGGGGAGGTTGGTTTCGGGAGGCATGAGATTGAGAAGGTCCAAACATACATCTTCCCTTTCGTCCCCTGTTTTCCCATCCCAGCACTCCACTCTCCTGTAGCCCTCCAAACGTCGAAACAGCTTTACCTGTTGGACTTGGCGACACGCTCGAGCTCGCTGTCCGGCGGAAAGTCAACGGGTCAGCGAGCGCACGAGTAGCTGTAGAGTAGAGAAATAGTGAACGCACTCCTTCTTCTTGATGGCGTACGAGTTGGACGATCCCTTAGCAGCGTTGATGATCTCGTCGGCGAGGCACTCGGCGACCGACTTGACGTTGCGGAAGGCCGACTCGCGAACACCAATGGTGATGAGCGAGATAGCCTGGTTGACGCGACGGAGGGGGGAGACATCGACGGCCTGGCGACGGACGGTTCCCTGGGATCCAATGCGAGTAGAGTCCTCACGGGGTCCGGTGTTGACGATGGCGTCCACGAGACTGCGAGAGAGGGAGGAGAGCGAGGGAAAGGGGAAAGAGCACAGGGGTCAGCTACTGGAGCTGGCTGGCATAAGGGGGAAGAGGGAAGGGGATAGGCGTACACCTGGACAGGGTTCTGGTCGGTGAGGAGGTGGACGATCTCGAAAGCGTGGGCAACGATGCGGACGGCCATCTGCTTCTTTCCTGTGAATACGATCACAAAGGTCAGCTTCCCCTCTTCCTACCGCTGCTACCTGTACATCAATACGCACCGTTGTTACGTCCGTTCATCATGAGACTGTTCGGGGGCGAGCGCAGGTGCCAAGGGGTCAGCATAATCGCTCTTCATCTACACGAGCAGAGGTTCCCCCTCCTGCACGAGCATAACTCTGTCCTCCTGTACACGAATCCACGCTCGCTCCCCTGTACCCTGAAACCCAACAGGCAGCATTTCCCCCTCCCGAGCGAAAAATCGCCTAATCCCTCCCAACACCTCTCCAACAACCTGCAGCGTTTCCCCTGTCCCTCCCAACTGTACTACACCCTCCAATGCACCGATCCTAGTCGTCGGATTAGGCCTCACCTGTTGACGAGACGCTCAACGATGGGCATCTGAGCCTTGCGGAACTGCTTGGAGGCGTAACGACCAGCGGTGTGAGGGAGCGAGATGGCGTTGCGGACCTGGACGTAGTCGGTGAGGGAGATGTCCTTGACCTCAACATCGGCAGACTCCCACTTGTTGAAGAGGAGGAGTCCAGCGTTGTTGGCGGCGACGACGTCTGAGCGGTGGCAGAGAGCGGCGTCAGCGGGAGTAATGGGCGTAAGCTGTAGGAGGATATAACATACCGGCAGGGACGGGCTGGAAGTCGAGGGACATGATGGACGGCACACGGAGGAGAACAAGAGAGAGGCGAGTTCAACTCGAGACTTGGCCCAGTTCGAACCGAGCGATTTTTCGCACAGAGGGCTCCCCAAGTCGACGGCTCAGTTTCCAGCTTGCGCTCTTGCTCGTTCCACCGCCTCACCTTTTCGATACAATGGTCAGCCAACCTCTCATCTATCAACCTACACCTTCTCTCGCCATCTCTCTCGTACAACTCTCATCACGGGGGAACCTCTGCCTGTCGAGTTAGCGAGGGCAAAACCTGTCGCTCTCGCTGTTGGAGCGGGTTGCAGGGTACTAGGCATCAGGTCTAATCGGGGGAGGGAATGATGTGTTTCAGGAGGGGGAACTGCTGCTCGTTTGAGCCATCTACACCCTCTACAACTCCGAGCGCGCGCCCGTTGGAAACGTCGTCCTAATGCTTCTCTCTGTCGTGCCCTCGCAATTTGCAGGAGTCCACTAAGACCCAAGTCAAGCTCGCCAAGGTCGTCAAGGTTCTCGGTCGCACCGGTTCCCGTGGAGGAGTCACCCAGGTTCGCGTCGAGTTCATGGACGACTCGACTCGCTCCATCATCAGGTGCGTTTTAGGGGCCTTGGAGGGCCAAGGGCTGTCCGTTTGCTGGGAGGGAGCAGAAAGCTGACCCTCTTGTGTTGGGCAATAGGAACGTCAAGGGCCCCGTCCGTGAGAACGACATCCTCGCTCTCCTCGAGTCCGAGAGGGAGGCCCGGTACGCATCTCCTCGCTCTCCCCTGCCCGCCCGCTCTGCAGCAACTCACACGTCTTTTCCTCTCTCGCAGCCGCCTGCGTTAAGCCCGGTACTTTGCACCCACCCCAAAGTCCTTGCTTCTCCTGGTTACCCCGTGTCGTCTTTCATCCTTCGGTTCCCCCTCCCCCTCTTTCGCTCCCGCCCGCTGTCCCCTCTCCCCCCTTCCTTCGCGACGACTACTCTCAATCGAACTCTCTACGGATACGTGCAAGATGGTCAACGCCCGAAGAAAGGGATACCCCGCCCCCTGCCCGAATCTCGAAAGAGAGGAAAGGCAATTGATGAGGCCCGTAATGGGTCTTTGAATGAGATGATTGCATTGCTATCGTTTCGAAACGATTTGAGGGCGTGTGAGAGGTAACCAGTGGGCGAGTGGTCTCGGTCGGCGAGGGGAGGCTCGGCGGAGGGTCGGGTGCGAAAGGGCCAAGGGCCGCTTGTTCGAGGGGCGGTGGTGGACGGGAGAGCGTACCACCTCCCTGGATCTACCTCGTGTTCGCGTCTGAGGCTTTGCGAACCCCTGCTCCTTCGCGAAAGGCTCCTCGACGACTAACGAAGGCAGTTCGGCGCCGAGCAAAGGCTAGCGGCTGAGGCCGCTCCGCTCACCAAGCCATGGGAGAGCATCTCATTCTTTTAAGAGAGAAGCTTCCTTCACTCCAACTCAGCAACACCGTCCACCGAGCTGAAGACCGAAGACAAGGCAGCTCAGCTGAGCTCGGCGCGCGCCGACCCTCCTCTGCCAGGGAAGGAAGGGGTTCGCTCGCTCTTCGCAAGCGAGCGAAGGATACTGGCTCACTTCCTCGCCTTTAGCGTTTTTATCTCTCTCTCCTCCTTCTTACCCCCAACCCGCTCTCCAGCTCTTTCTCGCCTCGGCATCCCCCTTTCCCTCCCCTGTCCCGCTCCCCCCTCCTCACTCTTTCTACGACCACCCCGCTCCCGCTGTTCGGTGGCCCGCTCCACCACCTCACAAGTCCCACTCTCCTACCGTAGCCGTATCCAGAGCTCCCTCGGTCAACGGGAAGCGACTGCGCTGCGAGAATCTCGGCTCGGCTTTGCTTCTTCTGCTCCTGCTCCTACTTCCCGTGGTGGTGGGCGGGAAAGGCTCAAGGATTTTCTCTCCCGCTCGAGAGCATAGATAGTACACCGCCCGCCGAGGCTCATTAGGTCGTCAACAGCGCTGCCTGCCTCGAGCGAGTCGAGAGGCGAGATCCACCAACTCATCGCCGAGCCTCGACTCTCCTCAAACAACACCGAGCAACGCCTCGCCCGAATCTGCTCATCAAACACCTGTTCTACAAAAATTAGTACATCCTACACCATCACCGCCTCTTTGGCGTCAACTTTGCATCTACCGGCGACTGAGCGACTAAAGCTCTCGGTCGCTGATGTGGGATCGGCGCCAGCGCTCCCAGTCGCTCGGCTCCGAGTTGCGCGCAGGAGTCTGTAGCCCTTCAGGAATCCTCGGTACGAGAAAGGGATGGCTCGCTCGCGAGGCGTCGCATCACAGACAAGCGAGAGAGAGAGACTAAACCTCTTGGAGAAGGGGGTGGTAAGAAGATGAGGAGGCGCTCCCCTGCGCCGAGGCTGAGACATGATTGGGGTTGCCCACTGTTGCGAAAGGGGAGGGGGCGGTCGTATGTGTGATGGGGCTTGTGCTGTAGGCGAATAGTAGAAGGGGCTTTCGCGATTCTCTCTCGAGCTCGGCGCCGAAGAAGGGATGAGAGAGAACGACTTGATTCTTGCTTGAGTTGGATGAGTGGAAGGCTACAAATGTGTTTGGGGGGGCTACAGAACTAGTAAAAACAGGCTACAACAATCAATTCATCAAACCCGTCTGTACACGACTCGACTCAAATCCAAGTATACTGAACCCTCCTCTCTCCCGCTCCGAGTCCCTCACTCCCCATCGAACCCAACCCAATCCTAACTCCCGCTGCACCACTCCTCGTTGGCCTCCTCTTCTCACTCCCACTCGGTCGTCTAAAGTTCTCAATCTGAGCGGGGGGGAGAAGCCTCTCGACTCGGGAGCTTGAGGGGGAGAGCGAAGGGGAGGAAGGCGAGGAGAAGTACTCGGATAGTTCTTCGAGAGCGAAGGCTACGTCAGCGGCGGTGGAGGGGAGTGGTGAGTGTCGGTTAAGGTGGGTCATCGAGCGAGAATCCGAGTGCGAGTGCGAGGAGGAGGGAGAGTCAAAGTCTCGGGGGAGGGGAGTGAACGTCGACCCAACTCCCGAGTCTATGAACTCGATCTCAAACCCATGTTCACTACTCGGGGGCGGTGGAGGGGCGTGATTCTTTGATAAGAGGATATCGGCGGCGGTAGGAGGGGAGGAGGCGCCACGGTAGGTGGAGGAGAAGGAAGCTCGGGCGGTGGAAGCGGGGGAGACGTCCTCGGCGATTTGGGAGAGACGGACTGAGGTGGTGAAGAAGTGGTTTAGAGCGTCTGTTGCTAGTGTCTCCTCTGATGGTGATGGGGATTGACGCTTTCGTTGTGCCGTACGGGGTGTGAGAGGGACGCGGGAGGTGTAGGGGAGGGGGGGTTGGAGAGGAGAGGAAGGGGTGGTGGTGAGGGAGGCGCAGGAGGAGGGGGTGGGTGAAGGGGGGAGGGAGGAGTCGACTGTTGAGGTGGAGAATTCGGAGGAAGAGGAATGAGCGCGAGAGTGGGTGAGAGAGGGGAGGAAGACCGAGGAGGAGGTCGAGGCTCGGTCGCCGCCGCCGCCGCCGGTGGTTGAGTTGCTGTAGTAGCGGTCACCCTGCGAGAAAAGAAGAGAGTACACTAGTGTTAGTACATGTGTTTTCCTACCTCATCACTAGACCTCCCGCTCCTCATCCCACTTTTCTGGTCGAGCGAGACAACTGATTCACGAGCTCGGCGCGCCGGGCGAGGGGGGGGAGGATTCGAGGGAAAGAGGTCAAAAGACGCACCAAGTCAGCAGGACCACCAATGGAGGACCATTCCCCTGCGCAACCAAAGTCCAATTCATCCCTAGTAGTAGATCCCGAAGATCCTCCCCCTTTCCACTTGTTGCTAAACTTCTTGACGAAACTGGCGTGAGGTGAAGTCGAACGAGGGATGGAAAAGGTTGGTGAAGTAGGCGTGGGAGGCATGCTACCTTCGCGTGATTGAGTAGGGGGGAAGAAGATGTCCTCCTCGCCATAGTAGGATGGTGTAGTTGGAGGCGAAGGATGTGCTCGACGGTGAAGTCGGGCGGTAGGCGATTTTGGTGGAGGAGACATGGCGATGCGGGTCGACGACGACGGGAGTCGGGTAGTAGACGATGTCGAACGGTGCTTGAGCTCCAGAGACGCCGTTGCGGGAGTAGCTCGTTGAGGCGGTGTTGGAGGAAGCGACGAGGGAGAAGAAGGAGAAGGGAGAGGAGGAAGTGACCTGTGTTGATCCAGTGTGATGATGGGCGAAGGCCGATGATCCTTCATTGTGTGTGTGCTTGTCTCTTTCTCTCAAAGGGCCTGCTCGAGCCTAGGGCTTTGGGCGAGGGGAAGGGAGATGTCGCAGAGAGGTGGGAGTGAGGGGGAAGAGTCTCAGATCGTCGTCGCTCGTCCTCTCCGGCAGCGAGTTGTCCGAACGAGGCACTTGGTTGCTCTCGAGATTAGAGGGTATAAGGCGGTAGGAAGGAGAAGGGAAGCGGGAGCGAAGCCAGTCGAGCTAAGCATCCTCCAAGACCGAGCCGAGCTCGGCTCGTTTCGTTCAATTGGAAGCCTGCATTGAAGGGAGATTCAGTAGGGGTTGCTTAGACGGGGAATAAAGGTGATGGATAAGGGGGGGATCGCCAATTTGGCCAATGTACCTTGTTTTACGAAGGGGGGCGAGATGGTGACGGGAGGCGGGGCTGGGGCTGGCGGCCAGCCTTTTTGGCTGAGTCTAGTGCTGAGCGTCGAGCGAGCAGTGCTGCTGCTGTTGCTGTAAAAGTCTAGAGTTGTAGGGAAAAGGGGCGAGGCTGATGACGGCGTAGTCCAGAGAGTCCAGAGACGAGGAGGCGAGTAAAGGGGAGAGACAAAGCTGCAATGGCCGGAGTTGGAAGGTTACAGACTCGACTCGCTTCTTGGTGCCCTACATCACCCCCTCTCTAGTTTCTCTGACGAGCTGGTTACTCTTCGCGCTGTACCTCTTTCTCTCGGGATTGGCCTGTACCGGACTGGCTCCCCCTCTCCCGACTCTCTCGTTTGGCATTTCGCACGCGGCGAGTTGGATCCCTCGTCGTCTCTTCCTCTTGAAGCGGGATTTCATTCGACTACAACCTTCTTAGAAGGGTTCTAAGCGCCAATTCAAGTAAAAAGAACCTCTCCCTACTCTACCGCAGAGTTCGACTTGACGACACTCGCAGTCCCTCTCCCTCTCGTTCAATCTCCTACACGCGACTCAGCTTCAACTCAATCCTCGGAGCAGCAGCAGGACGACATCCCTCTAATTCATCCCTCCTTGCTCTCTCCTTCCTCCCCTTCACTCGAATCGACCTACAACCTTTCGCCCAGCCCTCGAACGCCTCCCCCTTCCCTCTTCCCTCTTCCCGTCGCTCCTTCCCTTCACTCGTTTCTTTCCAACCCCTTCAGAGCTCGGCTACTGGGACAACCCTTCCCAACATGCTACACGACTGGCGACCAACACTCGCTCTCGCCCTCCTCTTCTTCCCCTCCTCCACCACCGCCTGGCGCCAACAGCAGCACTTCAACAACGAGCCCGCTAGAGCCTCAACAGACTGTATCGACTCGGCTTCAGCAACCGAGATCAACCACATCCTTCGGACCGGAGGAGAAGGAACAGCCGTAATCCTATGTCCTTACGCTCACGTCGTAATCGACCCCCACGGCTCTCCCATCACTTTCACCGCCGCTCGTCAATCCATCTACACCCAAGGATCACCAGAGGATCATACTCGTGCGACTATTACCATCGAGAACGACAAGGGGCATTATAGTGGGGATTTGACCACGGCCATTCGAGCCGATTGTGACAAGTGTCGAGGAGTTCAGATTCGTAACCTTCATATTGATGGAGGGAGGGTCGAACTTGGTGGAACGGAAGGTGGGGATGCGTTGATTATTGTGGGAGGTGCGCAGGGAGAGCAGGAGGTTAGAGCGGTGGACGCTTGGGGAGCGAGGGGTTACGCGATCCTTCATGCCGATGGTTCGTCTTTCGCTTGTTCTTCTTTTTCGCTCTCTTGATGCACTCGCTGACCTTCGTTTACATCGCAGAGGGACCCATGGGTACTTGCTCCGACGTCACCATCACCGAAAACACCTTCCACACCGCCGGAGACGCTCCCCTCGACCTCATGCTCAACTCCGAACTCGTTCGCCTTCGCGATGGAACTCCTCCTTACCGCGGCATCGAGCGACCAGGCCAATGGACCGACGGCATTAGTATCGCTTGTGCTCAATCGTGCGTTCTTCTTCCCTTCCCCTCGTCTCGCCGTAACGCCGCTGACTTCCTTCGTTCGAACAGCACCGTTTCGGAGAACACCATCCGCGACGTCTCCGGAGTCGGTATCATGCTTCGCGGCGCCCACGGCTCGCAAATCACTCAAAACACCATAGTAGCCCGCGACCGCGATATGCTAGTAGGCATCTCCATCGTCGCTCACCCCGTCTTCACCAAGCGAGCCGCTCACGTCGGTGGAGTGATCGTTCGGTTCGTTCTTTCTCCCTCCTTCTCCTCTCAAACGCGGAAGTTAACCTCCTTCTTCTCCTATCCTACTCGACGAACAGCGAAAACCGCATCCACGCCGCCTCGGCCATGATTCGCGTAGGAATCGCCACGGGCGCCGGCGTCTGGTCTACCGACGAACTAATCGGCGACCATGAGATCGCTTTCGGCTCGGAAATCGTCAAGAATCGTCTTTCGTCTTACACGGGTTACTACGCCTACGCCATCGCCATTTCCGACGCTCGAGGAATCGTGGTCAACGGCAACGCTATTTCGTTCGTCCCTACTCCCTCTCTTCTCTCGCTCGCTCGCCGCTGACTCGCTCCCCTCGAATGATGAAACAGCGCCTCAGTCTGGGGTTTCGAAACCTCTGCCTGCTACGAACGACCACATTTCACCCTCCCCACTCCCCTCCTCCGAGATCCTCGATCTGTAATCGGTTCCCTCCAATCCGAGTTCAAAGACCAACATTTCGGGTTCCTCCTCTGCGTTGGACCTGGTACTATGTCCTCTTCGCATGAACTTTCGAGACATCAGATTAATGATGCCTATGTAGCGGCTCATAATGGGCGACGCGGGCAGGGGAGGGGGGTGGGAGCGGGAGGAAGAGGAGCGGCGATTCCTCATGGTGAGGCTAACCCGTCTCGGGGAGGGGTGATTATGGGTGGTAAAGCGGGAATGAAGGCTTTGCAGAGGAAGAAGGTCGCGCGACATGAAGGGATGGGAAGGCAGGCGGAACAGAGGAATGTCCCGATTGCGAGGGATGGTCATTTGGTTGATATGTGGGCGAAGGAGAGTGAGAGACCCGCGAGGGGGATGAAGATTAGGCAGTTGAAGGTGCCTAGGAGGGGAGGGAATAGGTTTGCGGATGTTAGAGCTGGGTCGAGCTGAGCGCCGAGACGAGGAGGGAGGAGGGGGAGACTTGTAGCCTAGTTCTGTAGCACATAGCCTTGACGTTTTTACTTTATATATAGCCGCTCTTAGAAGCCGCTCTCTCTGTCCTTGTAGCCCAACACTTTGTCGAATTATCAAGATGTTACGATCTCAACTTTGGTTCGGCGCCGAGAAAAGCGGAAAGGGAGAGAGCAAGAGCAAGAGCTTTCGGAGAGGCTCTTTCACTACAGGATCACTCTCAAGGGAGCTGAACTGAACGAGCTTCCCCTTCCTACCCACCTACAGCATACACCGCACGGTCCCCGCTCGCCAAGGTCGTCCGACTCCCGAGTTCGAGGGATGAACCCCGTCTCTTGTCTTCCTACTTCTCACTGCTCGCTGCTCGTCGCTTCAAAAGCTCGCACCGGACTTAGAAGGAAGGTGTTCTGAGGAGTTAAAAGCTACTCGCCTACCCACTCAAACCCCCCACCGCCGCCTTTGAACGCCTGCTAAGCGAGAGTCGGAGTCGACGGGGTCGAATTCGATTCGTGGACTTGAAGACCGACGGACGGGCGCTGTGCTCGGAGAGTGGGATTGTTGAGCCTCGAAGGGACTCTCAAAGAGTGAATGAGGTCGCTCTTGTGTCCTCAGACGAGCTGTAGCTCAATCCTCGCCACTCTTTTCGCAGACCGAAGCTTGCTTCCTCGCCTTCGCCTTCGCCGTGGCCCCCTCTTCTCCATCCTTCCCCTTCTCCTTCGCGCTCCACAACCAACATGACCACCATCCAGTCCCTCCTCCCCGAACTACTCTACAAAATCCTCTCCACCGGCTGCAGCGAAGCCGACATTTTCCTCTCTCCTCTCCACACCCTCTCTCACACCTCTCTATTCGCTCGGGCTTGGAAAGAGCCCTCACAGGACCTCCTCATCCGTTCTTCCGAGTGCAGACATCTCGTCCCGATCCTCAGTTCATCGGAGGAGAGACCCTCGACCAGAGGAAGGACGGTCGAGCTGTTGGATTTTAGACCCGAGTATGCGGAGATGCTGCTGGAGGATTTGGAGAGACAGGGGATTAGAGTGGTGGGTTTGAATGTGTTGCATGGACCGGGGTTGGATTTGGGGAGCTTAAAGATGATGCTGATGGATAGTGAGTCGTTTCTTCCTTCGCCGAGCCCGATCGCAGCTGAATTGGGCCAACTTTCGCAGACCTCAAACGCCTCGAACTCTGGGCTCCCACTCACGGTCATCTCTCCCTCCCTCCCAAGATAAACCTCACCCTCGAGCACCTAACCCTCCTCGCTCCCTTCCCACCCCCCCTCCATTTCCTTGCCCCCCTCGTCGCCTCAGCGCCCCATCTCACTCGTCTGGACCTCATCTGGGCCGCGCATTTCAGCAAGGACTTCCCACTCCACCTCGAAGCTCCCTTCCTCGCCCTCGCCCCCCAACTCCGTCACCTCTCCCTCCGAGCGCCGCTCCTTCCTTCCCCTCCGACGCCGAGCCAAGGACCAGGGACCAAGCCGCTCTGCCTCAGCTCCTTCCTCAGCAACTGCACCTCCCTCCGTTCCTTCAAGCTCGACGAAACCCACCCTACCAACCTCGCTGCCTTCCTCGCCCTCCTCCCTCCCTCGGCGCCTTTGCTCGTCCTCTCGACCTCACTCATCGGCTTGGCCGGCGCTCGGAATGAGACTAATGTGCTGCAGATTCTCAAAGTGTTGGAGATGCCGATCCTTGGGGGGTTGAAGAGGTGGAGGTTGGATTTGAAGGGATGGTCCGATTTGGGGGGAGTGAAGAGCTGGATGGAGGGATGTGAGAAGTGGGGTGTTGAGCCGAGGGGAATGGAGAGGTTTTATACTGGTGAGAGGGGTTTGCTTTGAGTTGGAGTTGGAGGAGAGGACTTTGCTGACTTGGGTGAGCTTCGCAGATTGATGGAAGGCGCTCGAGTTCGGCGAGAGCGGAGGCGAGGCGTTGGCGAGAGGGGCGAACGGGCGGCGGGAGGCGCATTTTTGGGCTTTGGCGAGGGTGTGGAAAGATACAAGATACGCATCTCAACGCCTCGAAATGTCCTCGAGAAATAAAGGTGGCGGGAAAAGGGCTTTATGACCTGGCAGATTGCTCGGCGCACGATGCGAAGGGCCAGCGAGAAGGCAAGGGGATCTGTTATGAGCTGGGAAGGAGGAGGAGACGTATGTAGAGGTATATGAAAGCGAAATACAGGTGTGAACCCCCTGCAAGGGGTTCACTTGCCTATTTGGCGCTGCTCGGCGAAGCTGACTCGGCGAAATGAGAGCATAACGAGAGCGGTTCGCTGATCTGTAGCAGAGCCTCAGAAAAATTCTGCTACACGGGTCCCCGCGCTGATCGCGAACAGCGAGCCAGCACCCCTCTCCGCCTCCCCTCCCTCCCCTCCCGCTCTTCCCCCCCCTTGCCCTCCCGCTTCACTCGTCTCAACTCGTCTTCTCGCCTCCGCTGTCGCTACGATTAGAACGCTACAGCAGAGCTCTACACGACTACTGCACGCCTACTCGCTTGCTGTACCTTGACAGGAAGGAGAGGACGCTTGCCACGCTGGAAGCTGAGAGGGACGCGCGCTTGAGAAGGATTAAAGGTGAGTTGGCGTTGCTGGCTTGAGAGCCGGGGGAAAGGGGAGGGTAGAGAGCTGTAGGAGAGGGTGCAACTGCTGCTGAGAGCGGGCTACAGCAGCTGGGAGGGAGGAGCGGAGCGTTGAGTGATGCTGGCAAGGCGATGGGAGGGATGAGGCTACAAGGGGGGACGGCGAGGGTGTGATGAAGAACAGCAGTACATCCCTCTATTTTGACCTGAATACTGACCCCTCGCCCTACACCACAGAGATCTTCCCCTCCCCCATCCCCTCCTTCGCCGACTCTCACTCAACTCGCTCGTTCGCTCGCTCACTCGACATGGCCCTCATCCAAGATCTACCGCCGGAGCTACTTAAGAGGGTTCTTGAGCTTCTGTCCAACAGCTACTACCCAGGTCCAGCCCGAAACCTCTCCAACACTTCGCTCGTCGCCCGAGCCTGGAGACGTCTTTCGCAAGACCTTCTCATCTCCGCCGTGGTCTTTAACAGGTCCGACACACCACGTTACACTAAACGGCTACGCTCGGTTTCCTCTCGCACCCTTGATCGTGCCGATCTCGATTACAGCTCGGCGCAGAAAGTGTTGGAGCTTTTGACCGAAGCCGAGGCGACCGTCCGTAGCCTTCGTATCCGGGCCACGGAAACAAACGAGGTTGACTTGGGTATCATGAGATTCGAGATGCTTGCTGGTGCGCCCCGTTTTTCACCTCGCCCGTCGTTCCGCTCGCCACCGACCTTCGCCTTTCGCAGGTCTCCACTTGCTCCATATCGAAGGTTACGCCAAGGGACAACCACCCATTCCCTCAGACGCCACGATCGAGCTCAAAACCCTCTCGCTGTCTCTCAAATGCTTGCCGCCGCCCGCCTTTCCCGAGTCGCTCGTCAGAGCAGCGCCTTTCTTGACCCGTCTCTCAATCGTCATAGCTCAAAAGGAGGCGTTCCCCGAAGACTACAGCACAGCTCTACATATGTTAGCTCTCCAGCTCCGCCATCTGGAAATCCACGCCGACGCGAGCTCCACGCCGACACGCCCCGGAACGGTCGACTTGCACCGCTTCGTAGCCTCCTGCATCTCTCTCCGATCCCTTGAGCTCTATTACGCCACGCCAGTCTCCATCAAGACAACTCTAACCGCTGTGCGCTCGTCTTTGGTCCTTCTCGCGATCCGTTTGGACGAGAAGTGGAGCAAAGTAGCCGACCAGAGGGGGATCGCCGAGCTCGTCGACCTCCTCAAGCACCCCTCATTGGCTGAGTTGAAGCGTTGGAGCATTCCGGCGTACAACCTCCCTTTCGGTCCACTGCGCATTGGTCGGAGAGCACGATGGGAGGAGGCTTGCCGAGCTCGTGGAGATGAGCCTCGCGACGAGCGTCGCTTCTTCATCGGTGAGTCTTCCCGACGTCTTTCTGAGCTTCCTGCAAATTGTGCTGACCTTTTTCTCTCTCTCGCAGACTACCCTGCCGAGTAGCGACTGAACGAGCTGGGGGGTGAGCCATCTCGGGGCCTTTTCCGTCTCCGCCGAGCCTCGCTGACCGCTCTCGATTCGCAGGGACGTCGACGTGCTTGATCCCGAAGAGTGCGACGAGGAGTAGTGCTGGATCGGACGCTTCTGTTGAACTCGCTTTGCTTTCCACTATCATCGTCGACGTACAGCGAGGCGAGCGGCGAGTCAGCAGGGGACGAGGAAGCGAAGAGGGTCGCGAGGGATGAAGCTGATTGGGTGGGAGAGATAAAGCTGCTCTATCTCAACCTCAGTCGAGTTGGAAGGCTCAGAAGGCAGCCAAACGCTCTCGACTCGCTCACCAGCGCGCAACTCTCCCTTCCTCGGCGAGTGATCTCGTTTGAGCTGTTGCCATCCGCGCTTCGAGTCGATGGGAGAGAGCAAGAGCATTAAATACCCTGTTCAGCTGCCCGAGAGACGGTAACCGACCCGTGGGCTGCCAGTGAGTAGCGAAGGAGGCGAGTGCTGCTCGGCGCTCATTGCAAAGGAGAGGAGAAGATGAGGTGGTTCACGCAGCTTTAGTCGGCACTAAGAGATGCAAAGAGATTGAATCTCCTTCACCCTAAGCCCCAGCTCTCAGCCCCCTACTGACCTACATCCACCCCCTCTCGCGCAGCCCCTTCAAGCCGAGTCGAGAGGCGGACGAAGAGCGAGCGTCTCTTTGCTTCCTGCTTTGCGCTTGACTTGCTTTCTTCGCGCGTTCGACCGCTCTCGACTCGCTTAGGAAGCTCTACTACGCCTCGATACCTCTCGACTACTCATCACTCGCCCGCTCGCTCGCTGGACAAGGAGGACTGAGCATCTCGAAGCTCAAAAGACGGACGCTGTGCTGTGACGAGGAAGCTGGTCGTTGCTGCTGTTGGCAGTAGTAGATCGCTCAACAAGGTGAGTAGAGGATTTGATTGAGTGGCTGCCCGGTAGCTTGAAGCTGTAGGAGAGCGCTGAGCTGGCAGAGAGCAGCGCCGTTGGAGAGCGAAGAGGGTCGACCGTCTGTTATGATGGAAGGGAGTTCGAGGCGAGCAACAAGACTTTCAGGAAGCTTGATCAGGAAGAAAGACTAGAGGGGCTGTAGCTGACTCTGTCGCCCTTACTCTTGCAGGCCGAAGCTTCCCCCATTCGAGCTCTCCCTTCCTTCGCCGCTCGCTTTTCTCGACATCGCCATGGCCGTCATCCAAGACCTCCCTCCCGAGCTACTACGCCGCATACTCGAGCTCGTGGGGCAACCGGGGAGAGGGTTCTATGCCAGGTCTCTCGGAAGAGCTTCACTCGTCGCCCGATCCTGGACCACTCCCGCTCAAGAGCTGATGTGGACAGAAATCAGTATAGGATACAAGGGCTCCCGCAGCTTCACAGAACGCCTCAAGGCCATGGAAACTTTACCGAAAATCCAGCAGGTGGAGGTCGTTTGCTACGGGCCGGAGCAGTTGGCTAACTTCGCCTCCCTTTGTGACGCGGTCCGTGGGATTGAGATCTTGACTCTGAAGGACGCCCTAGAAGATGATGATCATGAGATCGACGTGAAGGTCCTTTATCCGAGGGTTCTGATGGGTGAGCCGCCCTCGGAGCAATTCACTCGAGCATTCCCCGTCGCCGAGCATGCGCTGATACTCTCTGTCTTCCTGCTGCAGAGCTCGGGGTCGAAGTACTCAGAATCTGGAACCCCATCGTCGGGGTTCTTCCTTCCCCGCTGCCCACCACTCTCCCGCTTCAATGCCTCTGCCTAGCCGCCGAGTTCGTCCCTCCCCCATCCATCCTTCAGCCACTTCTCTTCGCCGCTCCTCACCTCACAGCACTCGGCTTGGAGTTCAACGAAGGGCTCTCGCTATTCCGCGAGGAAGACAAAGCCGTGTGGCTTCACATCGCGCCCCAGCTCCGTGACCTCAACCTCTCCGCCCTTCCCGACTCGAACTCGGCGAGATCCGAGTATCTCCTCTTCAACGATTTCTTGTCAGCGTGCACCTCGCTCAGAGCCCTATCCCTCGAGACCTGGGACTCCTCGTCTCTAGTCTACGATCTCCAACCTCTCCAAAGCAAGATCAAGGTCCTCGAAACCGTTCTCGACGCGGAGGTACCTCTTCTCGGCGACCTTCGACCAGTGCTGCAACTCCCGATTTTGAGCGAGTTGAAGCGCTGGAGGATGCGCCTGCAGATTGTCGCCATTACTTTTCCAACACCTGACTCTGACGAGTATATCGCGGCGTGGACCGAACTTTGCGAGGAGCGAGGAGTCGAAGCTCGCGAGAACGAGTGCTACTTCACGGGTGAGCTTTTCTCGGGCTTCGAGTCCTCTTTTAGCAGCTCTTGAGCTAACCTCTCGTCCCTCGTCGCAGATTGAGCTACACCGTCGGCCGGATAGTGAGCTTCCTCTCGAGCTTCGGCGATCTCGGCGCTCGTTTCGTGAGCTGACTTTTGCTCTTCGCTCGCAGGTGATAAGATTGGAGAGATCTCGCTCGCCTGTAGGATAGCTGAAAGTGTCTGAAGTGAATTGTACAGCTTGTTCGTTGCTCTCACCCGCGAGGAAAGGAAGGCGAGCTGGGAGAGTATCGCCGAGCTTCCCAGAGCAAGTTGAGACCCGCCGGTCCGCTATGGGGTTCAACTGCGAAGCCAGAACCATCGTTTGACTGGTGGCAGCCCTTTACCAGCCCTCTCTCGCCGAGCAGAGCTGAGAGCGAACGAGCGAAGGCCGAGGGGGCGCTGCTGTTTCGCCGAGACGAGCTGCTCGGGATCAAGAGCAGCAGAAGCCAAAGAACGCCAACTGAGTCCTCCTCTTCAACAGCGAGCAGCTTCGACTCGAGCCCCTCACTCGAACCTCACCCGCCGCGCTGCTTCCGCTCCTTCTCCTCCTCCCTCTCTTCTCTTCCTCATCACCTCGTCTCGCCCTTCAAATCTTGCTTCGAACTAACTACAGCGATGCCACTCTTCCCCGCCACCTCCGCCCTCGCCTGGAAAGCGGGCGCTCTCCTCTGTGCGTCTCCCTCTCTCCCTCTCTCCCTCTCGCTGCCCTTGCTGATCAGGGGGTTGGCGGAGTAAAGCTGGATCAGGAATTATGGCTGGTGCGTTTGGTGCTCATGCCCTCGCGCCCAGGTTGGGGGAGAAGACTGCTACTTGGGTGAGCTCTTGGGTGCTGCTCGTCGCTTGATGCTGAGTGAGAGGGAAGGCTCGCTAACACCCCCCCCCCCCCCTGCGCCGTGGTGGAACAGTCAATGGCAAGCCAATACGCTTTCATCAACGGAGGTACGTCCCTGCTCTCTGCTCTCCCTTCCCCTCCCGCGCCCATCGCTGACCCCGACCTCGTTCGAACCGGCGCGGACAGTTGCCCTCCTCGCCATCTCCCAACACCCAGTCTACGCCAAACGGTGGTCCGGACCCCTCATCATCGCTGGTACTACGTTGTTCTCCGGGTCCATCTTTGCGCTGCTGCTGTTTAGGGAGAGGTGAGTTTCGCCCGTACGGAGGGGGTTCGGCGATCAGGTCATCGAAGCTGACGACGAACGTGTATTGTAGGATGGGAGGGTTCGCTAAGGTCGTGGGACCTACTACGCCGATTGGAGGGCTGTTGATGATCTCGGGGTATCTTAGTTTGGTGAGTGGTTCGCTGAGGAGGAGGAAGAGCGAAAGCGAAGGGGAGCTGACACTCCCTTCGCGTGACAGCTTCTGTGAGCGTGAGTAGGAGAGGAGGAGATGCTGTACGATAGGCATGGAATTGAAGGAGGATACACCGCTCTGCGCTTGCGAGATGATGAGGAGGGAGCGCTCAATCGAAAGAGGCTGGCTGAGGCTCGGCTCGCGCTTCTGAGCTCCTGCTGGACAAAGCTCGCATCGACGAAGGGTTTAGTAGAACGTACAGAACCCAGCGATACTCTCGCAAGCTCTCAAAGACTGCTTTAGCTCAAGCCTGCTCGCCCCCAGCTCTCCTCTCGCCTCTTGACGACCGAAAAGCGCTATCCATACACCAAGTTACACCCCCAAAGCCCCCTAACCAAGCTTGATACTATTGGCTCCCGAACTAGCGGCCGCGGCCTTAGCCTGCGCCTTCCTAGCCCTCTCCTTCTCAACACCATCGGGACCCGTCTTGGGAATCCTCCGATCTCGAACCTTCTTAACCTGACCCGAGGGGAGGACAATCTCCTTCTTCTGCGTCTTGGGTTTATCGTCTTCTCCTCCTCCTGCTCCACCCCCCTTCTTCTCTCCCTCCGCCTCAGCCGGCTTGCGCAAGTTACCCCAAAGCGAGCTCTTATCCGCCGGATCGGCCGGTTTACCCTCCCTGACCCTCTTATTCCTAGCGACCTTCTCCCTTTCCTCACCCATACTCTTCCTCTTGGCCGCGATTTTAGCCTTCCTTTGCTCGGAATTTCCTCCACCACCGGCAGTGAGCTCGACATTGATCTTGCGACCGCCGAGATCGGATTCGTGCAGACGGAGAGCGGCTTGGAGGGCTAGGGGTTGAGTGAATTGGATGAAGGCGCAGCCTTTGGATTGGTTTGAGGGGTTGGGAGAGTGGTGTGATTGCTTGGGTGTGAGGAGGCGGACTACCGGGGTTTCGCCTATGAGCGGAGGGAGCGCCGAGGTTAGCGAAAGAGGAAGAGGGGGAAGGAGGAGAGCAGAAGGACGAACCACAGGGAGTGAAATGAGTTTGGATTTGCTCGAGGGTGACTTTGAAGGGGAGGTTGCCTGTAAGAGAAGAGCGAGCGCGAGGGGGTCGGAGGCAAAAAAGGACGCGAAGTAAGGAGGGGATCAGCTGAGCTCGAAAGAAGCTGTAGGACAGCAAGGGAGGACTGACCGATGAAGAGTACGAGTTTAGGTTTACCCTCTGCATCCTCTCCTGGGGAAACCTTTGGCTTGTTCATTCCTCCGCGTTGGCGCTTCTTCTTCTTGGGAGCTTGCTCAGTGGCTACAGCATCTTGGGTAGGTTCGTCCTTGGAGTCTGAATCGTCCCTCTTGCGTTTCTTATCCTTTGGTTGCTGAGCTGGTAAACGATCTTCCTCGGCTTGATTCAAATCCTCTTGCTCTGGCACTTCGTCTTGAGCTTCGTCTGCTCCCTTCTTGCCTTTGCCTTTGCCAGCACGGAAAGCGAGAGCTTTCTTCTCCTTCTTGGTGAGCTTACGAGCGTCCACTTCAGTCATCGTTTCTGTAGTCGAGTAGAAGGAACGAGGTGAGGGGTTGAAGAGAGAGAGGGAGCGAGCGGTTCGAAACGCACAAGGCTCTCCCTCTGACCAAATTCGAATCGACTACAGAAAGATGAGCAGGGACTACTATTCCCATTCTAATAGATCTGTAGCATCTACTTCTGCTACACCTTACGACACTCCAAACAACTCGGATTGGACTACAACTCGCCCCTCATCGCGCCACAACAACCACTCGTCGCAAGCTCTCGTCCCAGCTTCAAAACCTCAACTCTCTCTCCTCAAGCAAGAGATCCTTTCGGTAAGTTTACAATCCCCTTCCTCCGCTGCTCTGCTACAGCTCACAGAATGGCGCTACAGGAAGAGGAATACGTCCAACACTTGAGCGACATCATCAAGCGCGACTTCTTCCCTGCTCTCAGGACTCTAGAGGGACAACATGATATCCTACAGGCTTATGAGAGTGAGGACCCAACGAGGATCGAGGAGAGCGTAAGGAGGATGAGGGAGATTTGTACCCCTACGCCCAAGCGACGGCACCGAGGTGAGTATCTCCGCTTTCAAGTCATCTCTCACTTCGCTGATCCCGCTGTACATCGAACAGCCTCCACCCCCGGTCGAACACCCTACGACGGCTCCTCCACCCCCACCTACTTCGACGCGACGCCCGACTCGCGCTTCACCTCTACCCCACGACCCTCCTCCTCCGCCGTCCCTCCACCTCGAATAGACCCGACAATCTCTCTCGACGCCTTCCAATCGCGTTACACCTCGGAAGACAACTCCTCCTTCGCGGTCCTCCTAGCGCGGGACAACGCCGCCCGAAGACAAAAGTACAGTTGGGCTTGGGAGGCCGAGAAGAGGGCAAAGATGAAGGCTGTTATGGGGAGGGAAGCGAGGGAGAGATTGGTGGATGTTACGAAGAGGATGGTGGAGAGTAGTAAGGATGGGAGTGTGAGGATGTTGGAAGGTGTCGCTGGGAGACCGAGTGAGATGAGGTTGATTGTGGAGGGGAGCGCCGCCGAGGGAATGAGGATTGGGGAGGGAGAGAGGTTGTTGATTGAGGGGAAGAGTTCTGGGGAGGGCGGTCAGCAGGGCAGGTTGATGATTACTGCTCCCGGGGCGCCCGAGAGGTTGAGTGAGGAGGAGATGAAGTTGAGGAGGGAGAAGGGGAAGGAGGTGGTGAGGATGGGGAAGGGGAGGGCGGTGGGAGAGCAGTTTACGGATTGGGAGAGAGCTACGGCGGAGGAGGAGGAGGATAATATGGCCCCGAGGAGGGATGCCATGCAAGTGCCGATTGATGGATGGGGATTCACCGTGAGTTTTTCGGCGTTCGCTCTTCTACCTCGGTGCTCGTCTCTCGACCGCTTGCTGACCTCGATTCCACCCTCTCCTCTGCTTACACCAACCCACAGAACCGCAACTCCTTCATGTTCCCCCCCGACGCCGACGTGGACCCTACCAACTCCCTCACTCCCTCTCTCGACCCACTCGACCCAGCCTACTCCTCCTCCATCGCCTCCAAAGCTCCAAAAGAAGGACCCATGCTCCCACCAAGCGAGCCCAAAGGCGTACGATATCATGCGACTAGGTTGGAGAAATTGGAGAAGGGAGCGAGTTTCGATAGTTTGAGCAGGACGGGGTCGGAGAGCGTTAGGAGTGGGGATACCGGTGGGAGTAGTCCGAGTAGGAGTAGGATTGGTGCGGCGATTGCGGGGACGCCTTGTGAGTTTTGACTCTTTCTTTCTCTTCCTCGAGGTCGCCGAGCAGCTCGGCCTTCATGTCGTCGCCTTCGCACTCCCTAATCATCGCTGACCTGTTCTTCTCCAACCTTGATCACTCGTAACAGACCCCAACCCCCACTCTTCAACCCCCAAAGTCTCGGGCTTCTCCTTCGTCGACGCCCTCCCCACTCCCTCCGCCGCCTCCCTCCCCGCCGCCTCACTGCAAGAACTAATGACCTGGGGCACGATCGAAGCTACACCCGTTACCCTCCGTTCGACCGGCGACGATTACACCGGCGCTGCTGGTCCCTTCCGGATTAACGACACGAGTCGCAGGGAACGATTGGCGACTGAGATGGCTAGGAAGGCTAAGAGGAGTTTGGCGGATAGGGCGGAGAAGAGCGGTGGTGGTGGGAAGAAAGGGCTGGCTGTTGGGGGGTTGAGGAGGAGCGTGTTGGATTCTGTAAGGGGAGGAGGAGGAGGGACCCCTCGAACGCCCGGAACGCCAGGCTCTCCTCGGTCCTCGGCGTTGGACCTTTCGCCCGCTGCTTCGGCTTTACTGGGTCGAACGGGGCAGGGGAAGGCTCTTGCGGGTGGATTGAGTAAGGAGAGAGGATGGAATGAGGAGGAGGAGAGGAGGAGGGTTGAGAGAGCTAGGCAGAGGGCTAGGGAGGTGGAGAGCAGAGAGAGGTTGAGGAGGGAGAGATGGACCGCTTCCCCCGCGTTGAGTTTGGGGTTTGATCCCGAGGAGGAGAGGATACAGAGGGAGAGGGAGAGGAAGGAGGCTTGATACACTGCATTACAGATGGGTCGATGCGTTTGAAAGCGGGGTTTTGGGCGGAGAAGCTTGAGAGAGGAGCAGCTCCGAGTTGAGCTGCTTGAGAGCAGGGAGAGCAAGAGAAAGGACTAAAGACATGAGTTTACCTTCCAATCGATACACCAAGTTTGTAGAATCGAATACACACGAAGTTGTGTGGTCGTTTGAGCCACCGTCTTCTTCCGAACGGCCAGACGCTCGAAGCGACGAGCCGCTGCTCCCCCGCGTTGGCTCGAACGGCTCTCTTGCCTTTCCCTCTCACGTTTCTCCTTCATCTTTCACCCGAGCGTTCGGCTTCCATCTTCAGCTCTTAGCAAGAATGCTCTCCCGCTCCTTCCTCGCTACTCGCTCTCTTCGCTCGTCAGTCCCCCAGGCGACCCGCTTCGCCTCCGCTTGGTCTCAAGTCAAGGCTGGTCCTCCCGATGCCATTCTCGGTCAGTTCTACCTCTCTCTGAAGCACCGGGGCAGCTGTGGATGTTAGACAACATACTGATCCTCCTCTCCATGCTCTTAAACAGGCGTTACCGAGGCTTTCAAGGCCGACAAGAGCCCCGTCAAGATCAACTTGGGCGTAGGAGCTTACCGCGACGCCGAGGGCAAGCCTTACGTTCTCCCCTCCGTCCGCACCGTACGTCTATACACTACAGCAACCCTCTGCGCCCCTCCCTGTTGTCCAACAGCTCGCTGATTCAAACCGCGAATTGCCGGCTCCGCACCGCGCTCCACTCCGCACTCGCAGGTCGACGAGCAAATCGTGCAGGCCAAGAACGACAAGGAGTACCTCCCTATTACTGGATTCCCCGAGTTCACCAAGCAAGCTGCTATCCTCGCTTACGGCAAGGACTCGAAACCTCTCCAGGACGGTCGCGTAAGCTCTCCTTTGCCCGCTCTCCACGAGTCAAGAAAAGCAGGGGGGAGGAAAGGGCTCTATGGGGCCGAGGGAATCGGGTTGGACGTGATAGCGAGTCAAGGATGGAAAAGGCTGACCTCTCTGCTGTTGGTACGCTACAGATTGCCATCACCCAATCCATCTCTGGAACCGGTGCTCTTCGCATCGCTGGCGCTTTCCTCGAGCGTCACTACCCTCACTCCAAGGCCATCTACCTCCCTTCTCCTACTTGGGGTAACCACATTCCCATCTTCAAGGACTCGGGATTGGAGGTCAAGACCTACTCTTACTATGATAAGAACACCGTCGGACTCGACTTTGAGGGACTCAAGAAGGATATGAAGGTGAGGGAGTTCGGCGAACGAAGGAAAGAGTGAGATGCTGACGGCTGTGGGTTCGAATAGGCTGCTCCCCCCAAGTCGGTCTTCCTTCTTCACGCTTGCGCTCACAACCCTACTGGAATCGATCCTACCAAGGAGCAGTGGAAGGAGATCTCGCAGATCATGAAGGTTCGGCGTTCGTTTTTCTCGCCTTTCCCGAGCTCTCGCTGACGTTCTCCTTCGTTACCGCGACCCACAGGAGAAGGAGCACTTCCCCCTCTTCGACTCTGCCTACCAGGGCTTCGCTACCGGGTTCGTTCGCTCCCATCTCTCATCTCGGCGACGCCGCGGCTGACCCTCTCCTCCCTCGCCCCACAGATCCGTCGACGCCGACGCTTTCGCTCCCCGTCACTTTGTTGAGCAGGGCCACCAGATCGCCCTCTGCCAATCGTTCGCCAAGAACATGGGTCTCTACGGAGAGAGGATTGGAGCTTTCTCGGTCGTGTGCGAGAGTGCTGAGGAGAAGGCTCGCGTTGATTCGCAGATCAAGATGTGAGCTCGGTTTGAGTGGATGAGTTGAATCAGAAGCTGATGCCGGTTGCTTTGCAGCCTTGTTCGTCCCCTCTACTCCAACCCTCCCGTCCACGGCGCTCGCATCGCTGGAACCATCCTCTCCGACCCCGCCCTTTACGAGCAGTGGTGCGTAGTCTTGCTTGCCCATCCTTTCGCTCGTTGCTAACCTTCGTTCATTACAGGCTCAAGGAGGTCAAGGGCATGGCCGACCGCATCATCACCATGAGGACGACTCTTTACGACCTTCTCAACGAGCTCGGATCCAAGAAGGAGTGGGGTCACATCAAGAGCCAGATTGGAATGGTGGGTTCTCTTTCTCTCGCACTCCATGGGCGCGAGCGATGGCTGATCAAGTCGTTGCGTCGATAGTTCTGCTACACCGGCCTCACCGCCGACCAGGTCGCCAAGCTCGCTTCGGAGCACCACGTCTACCTCACCAAGGACGGTCGTATCTCGGTCGCTGGTTCGTTTGCTCCCTCCCCTTCTTCTCCTTGCTCTCACTGACCCTCCTTCGCCCCCTCCCCCTCGCAGGAGTCACCCCCGGCAACGTTCGTCACCTCGCCGAGTCGATCCACGCCGTCACCAAGTAGATCCCACCAAGCAAATAGAAGGATCCATCCAAAAAGGAAACAACGTTTTTTCGCAGTAGCTTGACTTTGACCCCGATGATGAGCTCGTTTGAAGTGCTATAGGCGGCTCATTTATCACATTCTGGGCTCGCGCCAAGAGGACGAGAGCTGCGATGGAGGCCGAGAGTGAGAGGCTGAGAGTGAGAGGCTGAGAGTGAGAGTTTTTGCAACTCTCAATGCGAGAACAGCGCGAGCTTTCGGGTCGTTCGCGGACTCGTCCACCGAGTCGTTCAGCTGCTTCGCAAGAGACCGCCGTTTCCCGCTCGATGGTATAGCATACAAGGCTTGAATTCTCACCCTCCTCTCACAAGTTGAGGGTCTATAATCTATCTGCTGCGTTCGAAACGAGGGAGTCAGCAGCCGAAAGGTCGAGCGCCGAGACGAGGTCTTACTCCGTCGAGGGCAGCTCAATCTGCACGCGTGAAGGGACGTCAGCTCGCGGCGACAGGGGAGGGAATCAGGAATACTAACCCGTAAAGTAGCGCTCTTCCCCACGAGCTTCAACTCCAAACTCCTCGCAAAGTTCGGTCCACATTTCCAAAAACTCTTCCTTCTCCTGCTCCCTCCCCGCTTCAACCGACATCATCATCCTCCAGCGCTTTAGCTCGGACAGAGGCGGATGCAAAAAGTTCCTCCGAATCCGACGCCTAGGAATTCGGTCGTTGAATGGGCCGACGCCGAAGCTCGTGACGAGCACTCGAAGTTGGACGGTGAGAAGGGCGAGGCGAGGGAAGAGGTTTTCGAAGCTGAGGAGGTGGATCTCGAAAGATACGAGGGAGGTGCATGCCGGTAAGAATGCATCGAGGAAGAGGTTGTCCCCGCCAGCCGTGATGGTCGCGAGGCTCCTTGGCTCGGGCGGGCAGCAGAGGTGAAGATGGCGAAGTCGGGGGGCGACCTGAAGCCACGCATCGCGATCATCCCGTCCTAATCGCTGCTGATCTCCGATAAGATAGCTCAAGGTGAGACTGGTGAGGTTGTGGGTGGCGAGGAGGAGAGGGCGGAGGATGGAGAAAGAGGGAAAGTACTCGGCGCTCAGCTCAAGGTGTTCGAGGGCGAGGGAGTGAGGGAGCGGAGAAGGACGAGATCCGCTGAGCTGGCCGTCGATTTCAGGGCGCTTGAGATTGAGTTCTTGGGGGGACGAAGCATCAGCGTTGACTGGGAGTCGGAGATGGCGAGGCGAGCTGCTCACCGACAAGGACCTTGGGATACAATCGTTCCACTGCGACCTCGTCATCTTCATGAGCTTTGCTTTCAAGCCTGGAAGTCTCCAATCCTCCTACCAACTGGCAAATCAATACGAACGTCGCGACTCTCTCGGGCCGGAGCGATCGCAACTCCAATCTCTGCACCAACGGGCGGGTCTCCCTTCGCTGAAGATGTCCCAGAAGCTTTTGATCGTTCCGATATTCCAGCTCAATGTCTGCCAGCATCAGCTGCTGAGCCCATGCGGTCCACGTCGGAGCGACGAGGGAAACGGCGCAGAGGTTGGGTTTGGCCGTGCTCAGGATCCTGTACCAGGCGTAGGCCTCCTCTAGCAGCTCGAAGATACGATATAGCGTCTCGGGAGGGAGGTCTTGGATGACGGCCATGGCGATGAGGGAGGTTGAGCGAGGGAGCGAGCGAAGGAAGGGCGAGAGGAAGGGCGAAGCTTCGGCCTGCAAGAGCAAGGGCGACAGGTCAGCTACAGCTTCCTCGGGAGTCTCCTCCTGTTCCAGTTTCCCGTGAGTCTTCCTGCTAGCCTCGAGCTCCCTCCCATGACAACACACGCTCGACCCTCTTCACTCTCCCTCGGCGCCGCTTTCTGCCAGCCCAGCGCTCTCCGACAGCTTCAAGCTACCGACCAGTTACCCAATCAAGACTACTGCTCACCTTGTTGAGCGATCTATCACTACCAGCAGCAGCAACGACCAGCTTCCTCGTCACGGCACAGCGTTCGTCCTTTCGTGTTTCGAGATGTCGAGTCCTCCCTCCCTAGAGAGCGAGCGGGCGGATGAGGAGCAGTCGAGGGGTAGTCGAGGTGCAGTAGACCTTTCTAAACGAGTCGAAAGCTGTCGAGCGGTCGAGAAAACCAAGTCGGGCGCAAAGCAGGAGGCAAAGAGGCGCTCGCTCCGCCTCTCGACCCTTCGCTTCAAAGGGCTGCGCGAGAGGGGGTGGAGGTAGGTCGGTAGCTAGCCGGTTGCTGGGGTTGGGATCTGTTCAGTCGCAGGGAAATCGAGCGCCTCACTGCTACCTTTGATCTGCTCCCAGTGCGCTCGGGCGACCCTCTCCTTCTCATCGCCGAAGCTCCGATTCCCTCGCTCGCTTCCTCTGCAACTGCTGATTGCGCTGCCTCGTTTGCAGGAAGGGGCTTGAAGGCTAAGCGTGTTGGGAGACTCTGGCTCGAGGTTTGGAGGGAGGAGGGAGACTGCGATTCGAGTAAAGGCAGCAACTCGGCGCTGACGAAGGAGAGCTGTTCGGAGAGGGCGACGGTCCCTGTAGCTTGGAGGAACGGAGGAGGGAGAGCTGAAGCGGTGTGGTCGAGGGAAGCAAAGACAAGAAAGGCGAGGCAGTGAGTGAAGCAGTTCGGTCGAAAGGAGAGGGAGGAAGCAGGAGTCGGTGTTCGCGCCGGAAAAGGCTCTCGGGAGGGCGACGGAGGGAACGAGGGGACAAAAAGGGTGGGTTCCAAAGGATGTACAGAGAAAGAAAGGAGAAAGGGTCGCGGGAAGGGGGAGAAGCAAAGAGGCAAGATGGGCCTCGGGGTTGGAGCTATAGTAGGGAGAAGGGATTAGCGAGAGGGAAGGAGAGGGCGAGGAGAAGGGGGAGAAGGTCACCTCGAGAATCACCAGTCGTTTCCGAACTTGCCTCCGCGGAAGCGGCGGTGCTGTGTGCGTGGGAGAGGGAGGGGAGAGGTCAGCGATAGGCGAGAGCGAGGGAGAGAGGGAGCGAACCTTGAAGCCATCATCGTCATCGTTCTTGCGGAAGGCGGTCGCCTTGAGCACGTCCCTATCCTTGGCCTCGACTTGGTTGAAGTTCTTGTCGTGTTCAGTGCGGTCGTGAACCTGTTGGAAAGAGGGGAGAAGAGAGTCAGCGAGGGGAGAGCGCCGAGAGCGGAAGGAGAGGGAACTCACATTGAAGTTGGTCTTCTTGAACTTGTCCTCGTCGATGGCCTTGATCTCGGCGAACTATGGATGGGAGAGGGAGAGAAGAAAGTGAGTGGGGCGATGGGGAAGAGAGGAAGACGAGCGAAAGGGAGACTCACCTTGATGTCCTCGCCATCGCGATCCCAGCGCTTGGCGAGACCGACACGGCCGCTCTGATGGGAGACAGGCAGGAAGAGGGTCAGCAGCGGGAGAGGGAGAGCGAGAGGAGAGAAGGGGAAGCTGACCGAGTCGATGTCGCGCTTGAAGATGAGGAGGCTGTCGAAGAACTGTTGAGGGGAGGAGGGGGAAGTCAGCGAGAAGCAGAAAGGAGTAGGAAAGGGAGAGCGGGAGCTAACCGAGCCGTCGTCGACGAAGCCCTCGTCAAGGCCGAGGAGGAGCGAAGAGTCAACGAAGGAGGAATCGCCGAAGCCAGTGTCGAGCCCGCGCTTGAAGATGCTGATGTCGAGCTGCCAATGGGTAAATTAGAAGGGTCAGCGAGAGCAGAAGGAAATGGAAAGGAAAAGGCGAGGGAGGGAGGGAGAGAGAAGGGAGCTGACCGAGTCGTCGCCGAGGAGGCCACTGTCGAGGCCGAAGCCATCGTCGAGGCCGAAGGGGAAGAAGCCGAAGGAAGAGTAGTCGCCGAGCAAGCCGATGTCAACGCCACGCTTGAAGATGCCGAACTGCGATGATGGAGCCGTCAGCGAGAGGATGAGGGTAATGAGAGAGACGAGCTCACGTCGTTGTCGTTCTTCTTGAAAACGACGGCCTTCAAGGCGTCCTTGTCCTTGGCTTCGACCTGGTTGAAGTTGGCGTCGTGCTCAGTAGCATCGTGGACCTGTGGTGAGGGAGAGGGGGGTCAGCGAGGGAGAGAGGGAGGGTGAGAGGGAGGCGACTAACGTTGAAGTTGGTCTTCTTGAACTTGTCATCGTTGATGGCCTTGATCTCGATGAACTGTTGAGGAGGGATGAGAGTCAGCGGCGAAGGGAGAGAAGGGGAGAGCGAGAAGGGACGAACCTTAATGTCCTGGCCGTCTCCTCCGCCGGGAAGGGGAGAAGCGACGACGACAGCGGCAAGGGAGGCGACGATGGCGAGGGAAGCGGTGCGGGCGAGCATTTTGAAAACTTGAGGACGACGAGGACTTGAGGCTGACAAGGGAGAGGCGACTGCTGAAGAGCCAACCATCGCCGAGCAGCTCCCTCCCTTCTTGTAGTCCTCGAAGCTGGACTGAGCTTGAGCCACCCTTTCACCGACGAGGGACCATGCTGATGGAGTCGAGGGACGCCAAGGAGAACAGCGAGAACCACGAAGTGGAGCGGCGGAGGAGAGGTCGTTCGCTCGCACCGAGAGGATGAGCGGGACTAGCGGAGCGTCGTCGTGGGCAGCTGTAGGGGGGTAAGCGAGATCAGCCTTGGCCGAAAAGAACAGTGGAAATCTCTAACACTCACATCAGTTCCTTATACAGCGAACGAAGGGTGAAGAACGACTTGCCGCATTGAAGCCTAGTCTCCCGCCCGGTCCGTCGAGAGAGGCTGTCCACGAGCAGCTTACGAGTGAGTGAGATGAAGCTCGAGCGACTCGGCGTGTTGTCTAGAAGATGAGAGCGGCGTTGCAAGCTCCCGAACAATCTTCAAAGTCTGCGAAGGGAGCGAAGGTCAGCGCCGAGAGCGACGACGAGGCGAGATCGGATCGAGAGCTCACAATGGTAAACTCTACAGCAAGAGCCTCTGAGATCGACTTTCGTGTCGTCCGGCGCCTCACCGAACGCTCGGCGCTCCCTTCCCTCTCGCCCATCTCAACACCCCGCCGCCAGATCCCAGCCAAACTTCCTCACCCGCTCCACCGCAACACCCCTCTCACTCCCACCCCCCACCAACGCATCCCACAATCCTGCACCCTCTCCCTGCTCCTTCGCCACGCCTCCCTGCCCCTCCCCCAACCTTCGGCTCTCAGCAACAACCCACCTCTCCACCTCCTCCACCCATCCTCGACCTTCAAAGCTAATTTCCCACTTCTCCAACCCACCCAGCAAAGACGGATGGTCGAGCATATCGAGTAAATCGTCCGTCACGCCCCTCCCATCCTCGAACGGCCTCGGAGGCTCGTCGTCCAATGTGCGCTGTACCTCCGGTTCGGGAAGATGGGCAAAGATGATAGAGCGCTTAGCGAGGGCGCGAGTTGGGGGAAGGTGAAGGAGGGTTGAAAGGGTTTGACGAGGGGAGGAGAGGTGGTCGAGAAGTTGGAAGAGTCGGCGAGGAGTAATGCGGGAGAGGTGTAGCTCCTTTAGCTTTGCAGCAGCGGAAAGAAGGAGCTGAGTTAGCTCCCAGTCGTCCGTGGCGAGCCGATGAGGCGGGCAGGGAGGCGGTGAGATGAGTTCGAGGGTTCTCAATCTCGGCGCCAGCTCGAGAAGGAGGGAAAGGTAGTCGAGTGGGAAGGGATTGGAAGGTGAGACTTGGCGATTAGGGTGTTGCGCTTGATAGTTGAATATGTGGAGGCGAGACGGGACCCAAACGAGGGAGAGGGAGATGAGGGAGGGTGAGGAGAAGAGGGCAGCGAGGACGGAAGAGCTGGGCGGGTAGCGGGAGGTGAGAGAGAGATGGGTGAGGGGGATGGGGGAAAGAGGGAGGGTTATATAAGGGGAGAGGCGAGCATGGATGGCGAGGGAGTTGAGATCTGCAACGTCGGCAAAGAAGAGGGTCAGCGCCGAGCTCCGAACGAGGAGGAGAAGAGCTCACCTGCGAGCAATCGCTCCGACAGTTCAAACAGCACGTTACTACCACCTTCCAGCATTCTCAGATCCTTCACCTCCAACCTCTCCACTATTCTTCCAAGAAACTCGGGCCTCGCCAACCACATCCTCCTCGCCTTCCTTCTCCTCTGCACTCCGTCCACAACCTCCCCTTCCATCCTCTCCGCCGTCTGTAGACACTTCCTCCAAGCTCTGCAATCCAAATCCTCCCACAACAGCACCTGGCTCGGAGCTCTCCAATCTCGACAGACGAGCGAAGTGCGAAGGAGGGTTTGACGAGAGCGAAAGTAGGGTTGGGAGGCGTGATAGAGGATTAGAGGAAGAAGTTCGGGTGGGAGAGAGTGAAAGGTGGCCATTTGGTGGTGTTCAGCTGGAGGGAGACGCCTGTCACGCGAAAGGCGAAAGGGAGATTGGCGAGAGGGCGATGTAGGGCGTGCGGGGAGCTGTAGCCGAGCAGATAAAATGAAGGGGGAGAGAATCAAGAGCAGTGAATGGTAAGAAGTCAACCTTCGCCGTCTGCCGCTCGTCCGTTAGTAGCCTCGACCCTCCGCTGCCCTTCGCGCATCGCCAGAGCTGACTCGACCTCGCTTCGTCTACTTCCCTAGGCGTTGAAGCAGCACCGGCAGCTACTGTAGCCGCTCGAGATCCTGGTGCAAGCGATCCTGCACCTCTCTCAGCTCTTCTTCGAGAGGCGAGCCTCCAGCGCGCCGTCTGCTCCCTTTGACGGAGAGCTACGCAAGGTGACCTACACTGCGCACCCGGCTCATGTTCAGAGCTCTCTCTGCTGCTCATTCGATGGATGACACGTTCCGACGACGAGGAGCGGCCGCTCGCAGAGGACGACGATCCCTTCTTGACGGGCAAGCGAGCGAAGGCGCGGAGAAGGCCTGCCTAGGTACGTCCGATCTTGTACAGTGGTTGCTCTGCTGTCACGAACGCGTCGGTCATCCGAGACGTGAAGCGAGGTGATGAGGGGAAGGGAGAGACGCGAAAGGTCGAGGCTGGCGGGTTGAGGAGCAAGCAAGGGGTTTGATGCAGCTTGACGAAGGGGTGAAGACGCCCATTAGCTTCAGAAAGTGCTCCTCTTTGAGCCGCGCTCCTCTAAAACCCGCTACTGACACTCGAGACCTTCGCCGAGCTCTCATTCGCAAGCTTGCCTCGCCGATCCCCTTCGCAAGGGGGAATTGAAGCGCAGAACGAGTAGTTACACGTAGCAGCGACCTTCGAGCGTGCCCTTCTCCCTTCACAAGCAAGCCTGTCGACGTCCCTGCGAAATGAGTGGTCAGCGAGACTCGGCGGCCCAGAGGGAAATAGGCCTCGGGGCGGTTTACCTTCCATGACTCAGTCGGCCACTAAGGAAGGTCGTCTGGGAGGGAATAAGGCGTTAATAAACCTCAGAGCGTTCTCGAAAAGCTGCTGAGAGGACTCACCGGTAAAGAAGCGTAGGTGGTTGCGCGGCTCGACTCCACAAGCTCGACAAGCGTTCGCCCATTGAGGTATAGCACCTCGAAGCCCCGAAGAACAGTACCCGCTGAAGCGCACCAGTCTCCATCGCTTCAACTGACGCAATGCCGGTTGCTTGAGGACATCAACGAGCTCGGCCATTCCCTCCTCGTCAGCGACCTCGCTCCACTTGACGTCCAATTCGGTCGCAAGAAGGACCAAAGGCGAGCGCACGGCATCTAGAGTTGCCTTGATAGAGACTGGTGTGGCATGGTAGAGCTCGAGGGATCGGAGGGAGGTGCAGGAAGCGACGAACCCGTGCAAGTCGACCGTTCGGGGGCGAGTCGGGGTGGAGGTCGCGTCGGCGTGGATTCTCAGATGGCGGAGCTGGAGGGCTAGCGTTTGTAGAACTGCAGTGTAGTCCTCGGGGAAGTCCTCAGGGAACTCCTCCTCGGGCATCATTTCGAGTCGGAGTTGGAGGCGGGTCAAGAAGGGTGCCGCTCGAACGAGGGATTCGAGAAAGTCGGGTGGCGGTAGGTATCCAGGCTCAAGGAAGAGTTCTTTGAGTTTGATCGTGGCGTTTGAGGGAATGGGCGGCTGTCCTTCGAAGCGACCCATGATGTATAGGGTGTGGATGCCTGCGGGAGGCGAAGGTGAACCCTGCGCGGAACAAGGAGATGGGTGAGAAAGGTGCGTACCAGCAAGCGTTGCGAAATTGAGGGCGCCCAGGTCGAGATCTTCTGAGTCCGTGGTGAATATATTGAGACTCCGAACGGTTGCTCCAGCTCCGCTCAACAGCTCCAGCAGGTGCCATCCATCGTACGGGTCGAGCTCTGCCTCTAGGAGGGGGCGACCGGGAAGTGGGCGAGGCGAACTTTCGTATGAGTCGCGTCTTTCGAAAGGCAAGACGTAGAGGAGGAGCTCCTGCGAAGGGCATCGCCAAGCTCGGGCGACAAGCGAAGTGTTTAGGAGATCGGTAGCTGGGCTGTGGTCGTAGATGTCGGAAAGGATATCTAGGACACGGTAGAGTAGCTCGGGCGGTAGATCCTGGATGACGGCCATCCCGAGCGAGCGAGCGAGTCGAGGGCGAGTCGGCGAAGGAGGGGAGGGGGAAGAGCTCTGTGGTAAAAGGCGAAGGGTCAGCGTTCCAGTTCGAGCTAGTAGCAGGATACACTGCTGTTCTTCATCACACCCTCGCCGTCCCCCTTGTAGCCTCAGCCTTCCCAGCGCCTCGCCAGCATACTCGACGCGCTCAGCTCCTTCCTCCCTGCTGCTCTACCCTACTCCGAAGAGCAGCTGCACCCTCTCTTGCAGCTCTGCAGCCTCCCCTTCTTCCCGTCCAAAGCCCAGCAACCCCAACTCACCTTCAATCCTTCTCAAAGCGCGTCCCTCTCAGCTTCCAGCGTAGCAAGCGTCCTCTCCTTCCTATCGAGGTACAGCGGGCAAGGAGGTGTGCTGTAGACGAGTAGAGCTCTCCTGTAGCTTCTCAGTCGAGTAGCAGCGGCGAAGGTGAGAAGACGAGTTGAGACGAGTGAAGCGGGAGGGCAAGGGAGGGTGAGCGGGAGGGGAGGGAGGTGAGGAGGGGAGAGAGGGGGTGTTGGCTCGCTGTTGGTGAGCAGGGCGGGGATCCGTGTAGCAGACTCTATCTGAGGCTCTGCTCCAGAACAGCGAACCTCTCTCGTCAAGCTCTCCTTTCGCCGAGTTGACTTCGCCGAGCAGGACCGAGCAGGCGATTCAAGTCCTTCCAAGCGAGCATCACCCTATCTAAGCTGCACTATGCCTCCATGCAATATCACTCTTCTTCCATGCTTCCTCCTTGCCCGACTGGTGATCTTAGCGTCGAACACCGCCCTGCGAAAGGCAAGAGGGAGCAAGTCCGAGTCAGCTTCTATCGTTTCTGCAGGGCTGTAGCGCGAAAGAGAGGTCACCGTGAGAAGGGGTAGGGCTTGGTGTTGTGCCGAGGGGATCCTGCAGGACATAAATCGGTCAGCATGCCTCATCAGCAAGAAAAGCGAGCAAGCGCAAAAGAAGAGGTTGCGACGGGCAGACGTGGGTCAGAGGTGTCTTGACGCATAGCTGTAGGTGTAACCGAGACGACTATGACAACGTTAGAGCGGGCTGATGCCCTACAATGAAGAGATGCAGACCAGCGAGCCGCGTCACATCCCCTCGTTGCCCGCCGAATCGTCGCTGAACCCCCGACCTGCGTACCAGCGCCGCGCCCCACAAGCCTCAAGTGTAGAAACAATTTTTAAGTCTCCCCGGGGAGAGCTACACCTGCCTCAACAGTTGCAAGCGTTGAAGCACGGAGGGGAAGCGACGCGAGCTGCTCGGATCGGCGGGCGAGTTGTGAGCTTTGGGAAAGCGTCAGACTGCCTTGCGGCTCTGTCAGCACAAGGGGAGGCTAGGATTTAGAGAAGGGACTCCTTTCAGGCCAAGGGAAGCGCCCTGCTCAGTCCTCAGCTCTTCCCTGCCGAATGAAAGCCAAGCAGATCTCGGCGTTGAGAGAGTTTGGCACGCTTTGCAAGGCTTGCAGGCAAGTCGGAAGGAAAAGAGGAGTAGGAAATGGGGAAGAGACGTCTTCTTCCCTGCCCTGCAGAGCCTCAGACCACCTCAGCCCTTCCATCGCCTCCGCCCGCCGAGCTGAGCAGCGCCGAGCTTCCCTTCGGTGAGGCGCGGCCTTGTCCTCCCTGTATCCCAATCCAAGCTACCGATGCAATCAAAATATCCCTAGAGCTGGAAGCCACTCTGCAGCGCAGATAAACCTCCATCTCAGAGCTCTGCAAGCGCCCGCCGAGAAAATTCGAGGAGGAAGTAACCGAGATCCTGCTCCATCGCACGCAATCGCTGCAGCGGACTTTACGCACGACAACATCAATCTACTAGAGCTCTCTTTGAGAGCACCGAGCAGCCTGAAACCTCGCGAACAGCCCGCCGAACTCGCAGCGCCGAGCAGCAGGAGCCTTCGATCCGCCCCGTTGCCAGCAAGCTGTCGTTCGGTGAGCACAGGGAAGCAGCCGAAGTAGAGAGTAGAGCTACTTTTAAACAGCGAAAGCAGCCCTCACCCTCAGTTCCCTCTGCTCCCCTCCCTTCCGACTCCCGAGCTCGCAAACGATCAGAGTCGACGGAGCTCAGCTCAGCGGGCGTCGAGTGTGCTGTTGAAAAGCAGGAGCTGGGAGGCGTTGATTTAGAGAAGACACCCACTCCACGCCTGTAGAGCAGCGCGCCCCTCTCAGCCCTCGTCCTGCTGCAGCGCCCTTCCTTCTACTCGACTCGAGCTGAGCCTGCGCCGCTCCCAGACTCGGCGAGCAGGGGAGCAACCAGCTGCAAGGAATGCTCCTCGCCCATCAGGTTTCAATCATCGAGCAGCGAGCCACCAAATCGCCCCGCGATCAAGCGAACCGAGCTGCGACAAGCGAGACGAGGGCGAGCGAACTACTAGTTGAGAGAGCTGTAGCCGAGCAGCTCTCATCGAAAAGCTGTACACGACTCCAGCACTCCAGCTGTAGTACACCAACAGAATGCAGAACACACGAGCAGCGAGCGAAAAGGAGCGAGGCGAAGAAAAAGTAAGAGGGAGAGAGGCAAGTCGGCTTTCGGCGAGGGAGGGGTCGGTGCTCCCAGTTCGCTGCTCTCACCTCGCCACTATAGGTCGGCAAAGGATTTAACCAACTCATGCGAACCTGTACAGAACTCATCTCTCTCATCGAAGTCTTCCAGCCCCTCACTGAACACTGGGCGCTTCCTTCCTCGGCTCGGCGCTCAGTTCTGTCTTCTCCGAATCGATAGCTCCCGAGCAGAACTGAACACGCTTCAAGAGCACTCTAGCGGATGGATGGAGCTCAGATGCCGATCGAGAAGCAGTCAGCTCGCCGTTTTGCAACCCTCGCGGAACCCCTCCCTCGACCAAAAATGCGACAAACTGACTGCCAAGGAACGACGATATATTTTTGTATACAAACCTGGAAACAATTCCACCCCTCAAGCAACGATCCAGTCGATTTACTTGGACATGTCGACGACGCAGCGGAGGCACTCGCCGCTCTTCATGTACTCGAATCCCTTGCTGATCTCGCTGAGGGTGGTCTGTCAAGGTAGAGAAGAGGTTAGCGAGGCAGCGAGATAAGCAGACGAAGAAACGCACGTTGTGGGTGATGTAGTCGTCGATCGAGAGCTTGCCGGCGAGGTAGTCGTCGACGAGGCCGGGAAGCCTGCAAAAAGGAGGGGGTTAACGAGGCTCGAGAAGGAGTAGGCTAGTTCTACTCACTCGGAGCGACCCTTAACACCTCCGAAAGCGGATCCCTGCCACTTGCGACCGGTTACGAGCTGGAAGGGGCGAGTCGAGATCTCCTTTCCGGCGGCGGCGACTCCGATGATGGTGGAAACTCCCCATCCTGCACGAGAGAATCGAGAAGGTCAGTTTGCGAGATCAAATCGTAGCTAATGAGCTCGGCGCACCCTTGTGGCAAGCCTCGAGAGCCTGGCGCATAACGTTGACGTTTCCAGTGCAGTCGCTGCGAGTCGGGAGGGGACATTAGCTCGTTCACCGTACTTATGAAAGCTCACACAAACTCACAAAGTGTGGTCAAGTCCTCCATCAGTCATCTCGATGAGCTTCTCAACGATCGACTGACCCTCGAGCTTCATGGGGTTGATGAAGTCGGTGGCTCCCATCTTGCGAGCCCACGACTCCTTGCCATCGTTGGTGTCGATCGCGATGACCCTCGAAGCCTTGCGAGCGACGGCTCCCTGAACGACGGCGAGTCCAACGGCTCCGAGTCCGAAGATGGCGGTGGTCTCGCCAGCCTGAACGTTGGCGGTCTTGGTGCTGTTGTAGTGAAGTAAGATTAGCTTCAAGAGCGAGGCTCAAGCAACGAAAGATCGCAACTCACGCAGCTCCGTAACCGGTGGTAAGACCACAGCCGAGCAGGCAGGCCTTGTCGAGTGGGGCCTTCTCGGTGATGGCAACGACCGAGTGCTTGCTCACGACGGTGTACTGGGAGAAGGTCGAGCATCCCATGAAGTGAAGGAGCTCCTTGCCCTTGCACTTGAAGCGCGAAGTGCCGTCGGGCATGACTCCCTTACCCTGAGTAGCGCGAACGGCTCCACAAAGGTTGGTCTTTCCACTGGTGCAGAATTTGCATTGACGGCACTCGGCGGTGTAGAGCTATGAGAGCAGGTAGATAAGGGATTAGCGAGGTGTTGAAAGGCTTCGGCTCGCTCCAGAGATGCAAACGTACGGGAACGACGTGGTCTCCGACCTTGACGTCGGTGACGCCCTCTCCGATACTCTCGACAACTCCTCCACCCTCGTGTCCGAGCACGACGGGGAAGGCTCCCTCGGGGTCGTCTCCAGAGAGCTACAGGCGAAGGCAGAGGGCGTGTATCAGCGGGTCGGCTAATCACGGTGTCCACCTCAATAGGCCGTGTTACTCACGGTGAAGATATCCTGTAGAGCAAGAGATGAATCAGCTGCTGCTCTTCATGAAGCGCGAAAGGGCTAATCGCTCACAGTGTGGCAGAGCGCGGTGTAAAGGACCTTGATGCGAACCTCGTCCTTCTGAGGAGGGTCGACAGTGATCTCCTCGAGGCTGAGGGGCTTTCCGGCCTCCCATGCGACGGCTGTAGATGATCACAAGATCAGCTGGGTGCTCTCCGGAGGGCGAGATAACGACGAACCAGCCTGGCAAGTGATGGTCTAGCGAACGACGAGGTGGGGCGGTCAGCTCGGAGTAGGCGGAGTAGGAGTGTAGTAGAGTAGAGTGCTCACCTTTCCGACGGTGGACATGATAAGGATCTTAGTGAAGCTGAAGCGAAGAAATCGAGTCGAGAGGAGCGAGAGGTAGGAAGGAGAAAGAGAGCCGACCCTCTGAGCTCGATCTCGCTCGACACCCCGCATGATGCATGAGCCGGCGCTCGCGCTTGGAAATCTTCGCCCGAACCAACCTCCACTTTGTTCGGTGTAATGAACATAGGAGTTGTTGGATACGAGGGAGTTCCATTTTGTCACACTAGGGAAGAAATCTAACACAAGAGAAGGCAGCAGGACCTCTCTCTACACTCAAGCCGAAGCCTCAACCGCTGGCGCCGTCGACGGTGCCGACTCTCCTCCCTCACCTCCCTGCCGTCCACCACGTCCTCCACCGCGTCCACCCCTACCACCACGACCCCGTCCTCCACCCTGTCCCCTCGTTGACTCGCGGTCGACAGTTCCTCCAGCTGCAGAGGGAGGGAGGAAAGGAAAGAAGGGGAAGGAGAAAAGGCGGGGGTCGCGAAAGAGCGGCAAAGAAAGAGTCAGCGAATGGGAGCGAGGCTGGCGGAGATGGACAATCAGAAGAGGGATACTCACCAGCACGAATCTCGATTGCGCTGGCCATGGCCTGCGCGCGGAAGAGGAGGCCCTTGGAACGCTCAATCACCGACTGGTAGACGGGCGTCTCCGAGTGGTTCATCTGGACGGTGTTCTGTGGTGGAAAACGGGTGAGCATCGACTTCGAAGCTGTAAGAGACGAAGGAAGGAAGACGAACCTCCTTGAAGTCAATCTTGGCGTCGAGGCGAGCATCGCGAACGAGGTCGACGATCCAGCGCTCTCCCTCCTCGCGCGACATGCCCAAGCGATCTGAAAGCTCTCTGTTAGGGTTAAAGGGAGTGTCAGCAATCGTCTCTACGTCCAAACGAGAAGCAAAACGCACCCAATGTCGATTCGGTGGTGAATCTTGCAGTAAGCCTCCGAGACGAGGTACCTCGCATTCTCGACAAACTCGTCCTTGAACTGCTCGAGGAAGAAGTCGTCCTCCATGACGGCAGCAGCCTTGCCCATCTCCTCCCTCGCGCCCTCGAAGTCCACCTCGCCATACAGCTTTCGCAAGAACTCGGTGATGGGATCCTGGTACTGGTACTGCTCCTGTCCCAACGCACGGACAACATCACGCACGGCCTCGCGCGAGCGGGCAGAGTTTCCAGCGGCCGAAGAGCGGAGAGTCGACTTGCGCGAGATGACGACGGCGGCGACGAGGTAACGAAGGAGCCAGGGGGAGGAAGTCTGGATCGTGTTGAGGTAGTTTTGGTTGAGCCAGTTCTCGAGAAGGGCGTCGCGTCCTCCGGGGTGGTTGTAGTAGACGAAAAGACTCCAGTGGAGCCACCAGGTGCGCTGCTGGAGAGCGACGAGGGGTCCTCCAGGTCCAGCCGAACCGCGCTGGTCGATGTGTTCCCGCAGGCCGGCGAGCTCCTCCAAAGCGGCGTCCCACGATCCCTCGAGGATGTCCGAGGCGAGCTTTCCCCAGAGCGAGGAGAGGACGAGCGAAGAGTCGGTGGAGAGGACGCGGAAGTGGTAGAGGTAGTCGGAGGCTCCCGAGTAGTGTCCGATCGAGTATTGGAACTGACCGAAGCGGTACAGCAGAGCGATTTGCTCGAGAGTGACCTGTAGATCAGTGTTCGTCAGCGAGCTGTTTCCACTTCGATATCTCGTTACAGCTCCGCAACTCACGCCGTGGTTGTCCTTGAGGTAGGTCAGGTTGTGGAGCTTGTCCTGGCGAAGGGCCGAAACGACCTCGGGGTTGGAGATGACATCCATGACAGTCTGCGCCTGCGCCTGGAGCTCGCCGAGGGTCTTGACGACCGTCTGCTCACGCTCACGGAACTCTACGAGACGCACAAAGAACAAAAGTCAGCGTTCCGGTCGCTGCAGCTCGATGCTAGGGAGCAGAGCCAGCAGGCGCGTGGGCTAGGGATGTAGTAGCATGTACTAAACCCTCCGCTGTTGCCTGCTACGGCCGTCGACGAGCGCATCGAGCCAACGTCGCGCGAAAGACGACTCACCCTCTGGGACCTCAGCATCCTCGCTGGTTCCCTCGAGCTCGCGCTTGAGGCCGAGGACGTAGGTGACCATGTTGGTAGGCTTGAGCAAGTCGTACTTGGCCTTGAGGACCTCATCGTGCGAGTAAGTGCCGCGAGATTCGAGGAAGTCGAGCAGAGGCAAGACGAGGTGACGGTCGAGGTGAGGGAGAAGTTGGGAGGTGAGATCGGTTGAAGTGGTAGCGGGTGCTGAAGTTGTAGTAGCTGAACCGGCTGCAGTAGCAGCTGCTACTCCCGTTGAGACGGACGAAGGAGCGGGAACCGACATGGCGTTGTCGAAGGTGAGAGGAGAGAGGCGAAAAGAAGAGCGGAAAGGGCGCTGTAGGCCGGTAGGGAGGAGGAGGAAAAGGAGACGAGAGTTGTGCCGAGGAGGGGTTGGTCCTGTAAAGAAGCAAGCAACTGGCTCTGGCAGAGAGACGCGGTCAACTCGAGCCTTGAAAACCTCAGGCAAGCCCGCGCTGGCACCTGAATGCCATCGTGTCGGCTTGTAGCTTCTCAGGATTCGACGGAGACGGCTGTTATGAAGCTCTAGATTTATTTGGAAAAGTACCAGCACGGCTCGGCCCATTCGATGAAGCCAATCTTTCGGTTCGGCGCTGGCTGCCATGCGAAGGGGCTCGCTCATCGAGGTGAAGATACTGGACTGCGTGTACCCAGGAGAGCAAAGCAAAGAAGACTTAAACTTGCCGCAGCCTTCTCAACGTCCTGCACGGCTCCATGATCGCTCCAGAGCTTGCGCCGAACCGGAAGCGAGCGCCGAGCGGGCTGTGGAACAGCGAGTCAGACTCTTCGGAAGCTAATAGATGGTCGATATATTACAATTAGATCTAACAACGCTCCCCGGTGGAGCATAGGTGCTCTGTATCCCTCTAGCTAGCTCTGGGGGCCTGCGAGCCGAGTTCCGCTGTTCGGCGCAAGTCGTCGGCCTTCTACTCTCCCCTTGATAGCTTCCTGATGCCAATTCAAGCTTCTTTAACCTGCCACTGCTCACCCTGTACCCCAAACGACCTCCTTCGAGCATCAGCTTCAGCTCCGCCTTCGCGAACTCCAACCCGACGCGCCTTTCGCTCCTCCCACGTCCTCTCACCTCATCATGCTCCGCCGTATCAGCCTCGCACTACCAAGGGATCAAGCTATCGGCACCTCGACCGTCGTTCGCACCTACGCTACTCCAGCCAAGGGCGGCGCCGCTTCCAAGCAAAAAGCGCAGAAGAGCACTGGACCTCGCGGGAGTCGAGGAGGAGAGGGAGCCGCCGATGCGAGGGTAGATCTCATCAAGAAGGTGTGTATCGTGATCCCTTGCTCCCCGAATCTGAATCTGAGCAGCTCGCTGACCCTGCTGAACCCGCCAGACCCTCTACGAATCCGACCCTTCCGACGAAGCCCGCCTCGCCGCTCTCGCCAAGGTCGTCCCCTCTCCCGAAGTACACGAAACCATCACCCGCGCCTGGCAACTCTTCACCCGTCACCGTCGTCAAGCCCACTCAGCAGAGTTGGCGCGCAAATACGCTTCCATGCGCGCTGCCATCGACTTGCTCGAGCAAACCGACAAGACTCTTTGGGAGAAGGCTGTTGGTGGAAAGAAGTTCCAGAATGTGGATCAGAAGGAGGCTACGAATGCCAGGTTGGTGGGATTGGTGCCGAGGGAGTTGAGGCCGCCGATGGAGCAGCCCGGCCATAGGATGTGGGATTCAGAGTGGAAGGCGCCCAAGGTCGTTAAGGTTTAGATGTAACGCTGGCGTTTGTATGGGAGCTTTGGGTCGCTATCGTGAGGAGAGGCATGCTCAGCGAGGACTGTCGGCGCTGGACTAGCTGGTGAAGCTGTCGAGCAGCTGCTGAAGGAACAAGTGTCCTCCGTAGAGAAGCAGTACACTCACTCAAGTGCTCTCTTCGAGTCACCTGCTCTCCAAACGCCTTGAGCTCTCGCCGCGAACGGCTCGGCCTCGGCGAATTGCTTTCCCCCATCAACTCGCTTCCTCCTTCATTATGAGCATCACAGCTCGCAAAGGAGCAAAGACGAGAAACCGAGGGCGACTGGTGATGGTGGTGTGTCTATTTTCAGCGGTCGCTACCTGTCGACTCGGCGGAACTCCCTGACCGAAACGGCGCTCGCTGGCTTCTTGACCAGGCGGAAGAACATGAAGGCGGTGGCGACCGAGAGGGCGTACCTGCGAACGAAGAGAGATTAGCGAAGAAGTTGACGAGGAGAAGCGAGCCAAAACTCACCAGGTCACGGCGTAAGTCATGTGCTGATTGCGAAGGTGGATCTCTGCTGGTCGACCGACGGGGACACCAGCGTTGAGCTTGGTAGCAATCTCTCCAGCGTGTCCAACTGTCGTAGCAAGGGATCAGCAAGGAGTAGAGGGGAGCAAAAGCCGAGTGACGACTCACCGAAGACCTCGTCGACCAATACGGGCTCGGAGCCGGTGTGCTTGGCCATCTCCTCAATGTTGGAGAAGACCCACTCATCCTTCTCGGGGTTATTGACGGGCGTGAACGAGTTGCGAAGCTCCTGGTCCCTCAGCATGCCGATAACCTCAACGCGACCCTTCTCCTGCTCGGTCGGAGGGCGTCAGCGGACGTCGGAGCAAGCTAACAAGACAGAGAACTCACCAAGCTTGCCGGTCGCTCGTCCCTATCCCTCTTCTCACGTTTGACAAACCCTCGGTTGACCATGATGGTATCCTGACCCTCTCCCCTCACCAGCGGCGTAACGACATGGTAGCCCAGCTCGCCATCTCGGGTCTTCGGTCCTAGCTCCAACTCGTGCTCATAATCATACTCGCCCGTCACGTACACCTTGCGGTAGGCGAACTCGGGCACTGCTGCTGGACTGAGAGGCGGCGGCGGCGGAGGAGAACGCGCGTCAGTTTCGGCATCGTTCTGCAGCTCTCCAGCGAGGTGAAGCGCAGCGAGGAGAGGTAGAGGACTCACTCAATGTTTGCTGGTAGCCGTACAGGCTCCTTGTGCAGCTTATTCTCGAGCTGCTCAATCATGTCGAGTTTCCACTGCAGTCGCTGAATCTGCCAAGTCCCCAGGCCAAAGGTGAAGATGGGCATCAAGCCTAGGACAAAGATGAATGGCCTCGAGCGAGTTTGGTAGGGCGAAGGTTGCGAAGCGGGGGCTGCAGCATGTTGGCGAGCTGACGACGAGAAGGGCGACGAAGGGAGCTTGGGCGGGCAGGGTTGAGGACGAGCGAAGGCTGTAGGACGGCAGGCGGTTCGTAGTCGAGGTAACATGGTGCTAATTGAACCTTTTCGGAGCTGTAGTCGAGTCGACGAGGTGAAGCGAGCGATTTGGTGTAGGCCAAAAGACGCGACCCGAGAGAGCGCAAGGCGATGAGCCTCGGCGAAGCGGGCTCTTCATCTCTTGAGCTCCTACGTCTGCCTCTGCTTGTTCTTGTTGCAGTACAAGTCGACCACTGCTCGCTGCTACGTCTCCACCATGTCTCACGACTTCCAACTCGCTCGCCTGACCTCTCCACCTCACCGGCGTCGCTGTCTTCTGGGCCCGCCAGCATTCGACGATCGAGAGGTCATTCGCCGCTCGTCGTCCTGCACGCGACTAAGCGCCGATGCTTGCTCGCTAGCGCTCAAGGATATACGCTCTGCTACCCCAGCAACCCCAGCCTTCAGCAGCATCCCCCGCCTCAAGATTGAGCTTGCTGTGGGCCGTCGGTCCTCTTTCACGGGAGCCTGCTGCAGTGGCATACCATGCGTCAATCGCGGCCTGCCGTCAAGGCGAAGAAGCTGGGGCTTCCGCCCAGATTGGAGCCGAAGGCGAATGGGTGACGGAGGAAGGGGTGCCTACCTAAAGTCACTGGAGCTCATCTCCGCCGAGCTGAGCCAGTTCGCTGCTGCTGCTTGAACGCGTTCGCCGGTTTAAGCTGCAGCTTATTCGCGATGAGATTGGTCTACAACTATTGCACTGGCGCAGCCTTGGTAGCTGAGGGCTATAGCGGAGACTTTCTCGATACCAAGAGCCAATAATTCTCCACCGCCAAGAGAAGGCTTGGAACGCCTGTGGTCAGGCTGCACCGTGATAAGGGACGGCGGGTCTGGAGGCGACTTTGGGCAAAGCAGACGATCAAGGCTCTTCCTCCTCAACCTCACTCGCCACTCACAACCATGAGCGACTACGCCAACAAGGAGGGCTCGTCCTCCAACAAAGAAGGAAGCGACGTCTACGTCTCGACCACCGCCGCTCCTCAGCAACAGTTCTACGATCCCAGCAAGGAATCGTTTTGGACTCGCGCTGGACTCAACTGGGAGTCTTACAAGCGCGCTCCTGGCACCACTGGGTGAGTTTTGAGCTCGCTACGTTTCATCGCCGAGGCGCCAAAGCTCATCTGTCGCTCTCGCTTCCACAGAGGTCTCAAGGTCTCTGGAGATGCAGCTCACATCGATCCTCTCAAGGAGGGCTCAAACCCCATGCTTCAACAGAAGATGAAGCCTCGGTGAGCTATCTCTTTCCGCTCACCCGCCGAAGCGACCTCCCCACCTTCGAGCGGTGAGGGCCATGCCGGGTCTCCGCATGATGCTAACACGTCGTACAATATCACTAGTCACCTGCAGATGATAGCCGTCGGAGGTGCGTAGAGGTCTTGTCGTCGATTTCGGTCCGTCTCGGTCGGAGCATTGGGCTGACCCTGGCGTCTCCTCGTTACAGGCTCCATCGGAACGGGTCTCTTCATCGGAACTGGTCAAGGTGAGTCTTTCTTGACGATCTACTCCATCGAAAGGCTGACCTCTTCCCCCATTGTCTA
>JACWFO010000074.1:17443-165797 GCA_019775505.1 Leucosporidium yakuticum | reverse complement strand
CCCCCCCCCTGGAGCCTTCATTTGGCCTTCACCCCTTGCCTCAGTCGCTCGGTGTTCGCTCGGCGTTCGCTAGGCTCTTGGGCCTCGCTCTCTGCTTCGAAAAAGAGAATTGAGGGCACCTATTTGCAAGCTCATATCTTGACTATTCTTTCTTTGAGAGTGAGCATATCACTCTGCTTCCTCAACTTCAACTAGGCCATATCCCACGACCTCGACGACGAGGCCGATCCTCAACTCCCAAGACACCGCTAGACCCATTTCCTGCGCCTTCCAAGCTCCTACCCCAACCACAACAATCCAGCCGAACTCACTGTGCAACACGCCCCACCCCTTTCCCATCCAAGCCGAGACGGACGCTACGGCGCCGAAGGCGAGGAATAGGATCTTGACGAGCTTGTGCGCCTGTCGGCGAAGGCGCCTGCAATACCAACGGATATAAGAATTTGCTCTAAGGAGAAGAATAAGAGGGAAACAGACATACCTGTGAATCCTTGACTTGCGAGCGGGGACGGACGCCGAGCTGAGCTGCTCTATTGGCCGAGGTTTGGTCACTTGCGCTACCTCTGCTCGCCCTAGAAGCAGGGAACGTACCGAAAAGAGCAATATGTAGACCGACCACGGCTCCCGAAGCTGCAAGGCGGAGCGGCGAGCTTGCTGCTGCTGCTTCCAAGGACTCGGCGGAGACGGCTTGGGCGCAAAGAGCTGGGATCAGGAGGCTGATGACGAGGGGGAGGTAAAGGAAGACCATGAAGGTCCCTGAAATCAGACAAATCAGCATCTTAGCATCTCCCTCTCTCTGAGAGCCTACTCAGCCACGCCCTCCCCGTGAGCCAAGCCGACTTGCAGCTCGCCGCGACGACCTCGATGCCGTGCGCAGGAGGAGGGAGAGGTGTATGAGACATGGTAGTCAATGGATGGTTCAGACGAAAGGGCTGTGGGAGGGGGGAGGAGACAGGCCCTGCGCTCGCTTTCGCCGCTCTCCGCGTCTCCTTCGCACCTCACCGAGGGCCGAGGCAGCCGAGCAGTCTTCAAGCCGTAGAAAGTCAACCGTAGGAGCTGGTCACTACATACCCCTACTTCTTGAAGTTTTCTGTTCCCAGTACTCTCCAGCTAGCCTCAGCTGCTCGGATTGGATTCCCCTTCGGCGGGCCCGAGAAGCGAAACTCGAAGCCAAGCCACATTTACAATCAAAGGACGACACTACTAGGAAGAAAATTACGACGCTCCAACACTCTAACCGCACAACATCTAACGCCCTCCGAGCTTTGCTCGTCCACTCCTGCGCAAATTATTATCCCTCTCGCCGAGCACCGCTGGCATTGGCGCCGAGAGGTCGACTTTGAGCGCTCCCGAAGATGCTGCTCCTCCCGTTGAAGCGACGAGAGGGTCGACCAACTCGGCAGAGACGGCGGGCGGTGGTGGTGAAGAGTATTCGTCCTCGTCCTCCGAAGAGAAGACGTCGGGCTCCTCCGAACTGGGTCGTTCTGCTTCGACCGGCTCCTCCTCCTCCTCCTCCTCCTCCTCCTCCTCGGTCATCTCCAACTCCACCTCAGTCGGTACCGCCACCAACGCGACTTCCAAACCTCCCTGCATCTGCGCTGCTCGAAGACGATCCATGACGCTGCTCCGCTCTCCATCGAGATCGACGTTGATGGCGAGTAGCGGGTCTTTCTTGTAAGACCGCTTGCGAGGTGTTTGGCCTGTTGGTAGGTCGTGACGGATGTCGGAGGAGAGGTAGGAGACAATGTCGGAGCGGAGGGTTGAGAGATGGGAGGTGGAGGCCGAGAGGAAGGTCGTTGAGGTGAGCGAGTGGGAATCGAGCTGCGCGACGGGGGGCCGAGGGAGAGCGTTAGTACGAGATGAGCGCTGCGAGAAACAGCGAGTCGAACTCACCTCGCCGCGAAGGAAGCGCGAAGTGCTGTCGACGTCGGACTGCATGTCGCCGAACTGGTGCTTGCACGACTCGAAGCCTTCACGTGTCGCGGTAGCGAGGTGGTCAACTTGCTCGGTGAGCATCTGCTTGGAAGTGGAAGCGTCGCGGCGGACTGTGAAGGAAGCGAGGTCAGCGGTCGGTAGCGAGGAGAGGCAGCGAGAAACTCACAAGTCGCTCCTCCCGACTCGAGCTCGGCGCCATTCCGACGAACGACCTCGATCTGCTCCTTGCCAATAGTCCGCACGGCCGTCTGGTAGACTTCAACCTCGTTGCGAACACCTTCGAGCGAACCAGCGAGCGCCTGCGCAACGCAAGGAGAAGGTCAGCCGAAAGCTTGAGCTTCAGCGAGTTTCTGAAAACAAATCTCACCGTCTTTCCCTCCTCTCCCCTCTGCTCAACCTCGCCCAACCTCCCCTTCATCGCCTCCGCAAGCCACTCATTTCGCTCCTCCATCTCGCCGAACTGCTCACTCCGCATCTCCACCTGCGCCTGCCTACTCCTCGCCACCTCATCGACAGCTCCACTGGCAGCAGCGTATGTTCGATCGAAGGTTTCTGCTCTCCGTGAGCTACGAGCGGCGAGCTTGGCGGAAAGGAGAGCGACCAGCTCGGCGTCTTCGTCGACGGCGAGAGCGCGCTCCTCGTCCAATGAGGTTTGCAGCTGAGCGATGACGGCGTGTAGTCGAGCGTTCTGTGTCATGAGAAGAAGGTCAGCCCGTGCCCGAGTTGTCGGACGATCGGAGAGCTCACCTCATCCACCAACGCCTGCCGATCCTCCTCCTGCACCAACCTCATCACCTCCCTATCCTTCGCCAACCTCAACGCCGCCTCGACCTGCAGATTCCGTACAGGTTCCACAATCGCTTGCACCTGCGTTGCCGTCTCCTCCGCATGGCGCTGCAAGCCCTTGAGAATCTCGCTCGCTTGCTCCTTTTGTCGCTCGGCCGCTTCGGTCGCTTTCTCGGCGAGGGAGGTGAGGAGTTCTTGCCGCGTCGCTTCGACGAGGGTGAGGAAGGCGTCGCTTTGAGTCGAGAGTGTGTCGTTGGTGCTGAGGATGGTGGAGTGGGAGGCGGTGAGGGAGGAGAGGGTCGAGTCGATGGAGGTGAGGGAAGTAGCGAGGTTCTGCGGGGCGAAGAGAGGTGAGCGTTGGTCAGTAGCGGCGAAGAGCGATGAGAGCTCACCTCTGCCTGTCTGACTTCAAGCTCCTCAGCCCGACCCTGCAGCTGAGTGACGAACTCGTCCTGAGTCTCCTTGAAGACGGCGAGTTGTCGAGTGAGCTCGTTGGTCATCGAGGTGAAGGCGGTAGCGGCGTTGGTGATGATGGTAAGGTTGGCCTTCTCGACCGAGGTTTTCCGGGCTGTAGTAACGAACGGCAAGGTCAGCTTGGCTCCATCCGCTCAGGCATCGAGATCAACTCACCCAGCTTAGCCCTCAATCCATCGACATCTCCAATCGCCTCCCCAGCCGCGCCCTTCCACCCACTCCTACTCCTCTCGAACGCCTCCCTCAACCACCCCTCCTCCTCCAGCGCCTTTTGACCCTTCTCCACCTCCTCCAACAATCCCCTCACCTCACTCCTCTTACCCTCCAACTCGACGCCCACCTTCCTCAACTCCTCCTCACGCGTCCCGAGCAAACGCATACTCTGCTCAAATTGATCGCGAGAACTATCGAGTTGCGCTTCGTTGATCTCGAGAAGCTTTTTGCTCTCCTCGAGAGCGAGACGGCGCGCTTCTTGCTCGGCGGCGAGCTCGGCCCAGGAGGCGGAGGAGAAGAAGATACCGTTCTTCTCGCGGGCGGCCTGTAAATAAAGATGAGCGTCAGTTTTACTCCTCTTGAACGCGAAGGCGGGGGAGAGCGAGAAGGCAACGAGCGCCGAGCACGAAGAGACTCTCGACTCACGAGCAAATCAGCTTTCAACCTCTCAATCTCGGTCGCGTACTGTCCGAGGAGGATATTCTTGGTCATGCGCTGGTTGACCTCGGGTCGGTTTTGGATCGTCTTGGCGCGAAGGGCATAGTCGAGGGTAGAGATGGTCTCGTCAAAGTTGACGGGAGAGATGGTGGCAATGATGGTGGTCTTGGTGCGTCCTCCGAGTGAGTCTTGCAGAAGACGAGTGAGCTTCGACTCGCTGTGGTTGAGAAAGGGGCAAATCAGCCGGCTGTATTTGGCGCGAGGGGAGAGCGAGGACGAACCGGTAAGGGATGTGCTTCTCCTTCTCGACGAGCTTGTTGATGACCCTTCCGAGAGCGAGCAGACTGGCGTTGATCATGCCCGCTTCCCTCGCTCGTCCTTGCACTGCGCCCGAACGTCCAACGTTCTCCGAACCAGCGAGGTCGACGAGATTGAGCTTGCCGACCTTGAGCAGATCCTCGCCGCCGGTGCGAGAGGCCTCCTTGATATGAAGAGTGATGGTGAAGATGGAGTGGGATCGACTGCGAGGGAGGATCACGGTCAGCGAAGATGCTCGGCAGACTGTCGAGAGCGAGATTCAAACGAGGCGAGGTCAGACGAAACTCACCTCGACTGCTCGTTACACTTGGTAGCCGCCATCTGTCGCCTCTCGCTACCCCTCTTGAGTACTTTGAGTCCCTCCTCGGCGGAGGTAATGAGGGTCTCCTCGAGACCTTGGATGACGACTCCTGATCCAGCGTTCTTGTCATCGTAGATGCGAAGTCCTCCTCCTCCTGCGTTGTTGGCGGCCGTCGAGCTCGTTGGTACTCCACGGTTGTCCATCGGCTGAGAGGTGGTGGATTGAGGCTCGGCGAACTCGAGGGCGTTGAGGTCGCGCAGCTCCTCGTTGTATAGCTCGACGAAGGAACAGCGGACGGAGAACTCGGCTTTGTCCTCGGCGAGCTTGTGGAAGAGGCTCTGGAGGGTACGAGGGATGATACCGGCCGAGCGAGAGATTCCTCGGTCGAGGGAGAGGTCGCCTTCCATCGTGTAGCTGTTGCGAGGGCGAATGTCAGCTCGGCTCTAGGCGCAGCAGTACAAATGGCTCACGTCTTTCCAGTGCCGGTCTGACCGTAAGCAAAGATGGTGCAGTTGTAGCCCTGGAGCACCTGGTCGAGAATGGGCCGAGCGACGTCGTTGTAGAGCATGACCTGGTCGGCGTCGGGACCAAAGACGTTTCCGAGCGGGTCACGACCTTCTTGTGGACGGTTGCCAAAGTCGTAGGTGCGCGAGATGGGGGTAGCGATGGTGGGAACACCCAGCGAAAGCGAGGCGGATGAGACGACAGGGTTTGGATTGGTGAGGGTGACGCTGTTGCCGCGCAGACCGCCGACGGAGGCTACCAGTGGTGCATTGTGAGTAATCTCTTGCATTGAGCGACCGCTACAGGTTCACAGAGGGAGCAAAAGCGGTCAGCGGTCGCGCGACAAACAAACGCGTTGAGTGAGCGCGTCGGGGGGAAGGAGCTGTAGGGACTCACCGACAGCGCACTACGACGTTGATGTTGCCCTCTGCATCTTTGGTAGGTTTTGGCCTGCGATCCTCGGCGGAACGAGAGGGAGCCGAGCCGTGAGCGGAAGCAGGGGGCGAGATGGAGGACGAGGAGGCGGAGGAAGAGAGGTGCTGCTTGCTGTTGGTAGTGAGGTGCGGTGGCCGTTTAGGCGGTACAGCAGGCTTACGGAAGCTCATCCTAAGAGCTTAACTGAAGCTGTAGCCGAGTAGTGTGGCGAGAGGAGCGAATTGGACAGAGCCAAGCTTGACAGAGCCGGTCAGCCAACATCTCCTCTTGACCGCCGACCGCTTCCTGCTTGTGCTTGAGAGATGGCCACTTCATCTTGGGAGTTATCGCCGCTCTGTAGGTCATCAGCTCTCTCGTCTTACAGCTCAGACTAACCCCCGCTCTCTTTCACTACAGATCGGCACGCTTCAACCCTCCTCTTCCCCTCTCCCTCGACTTTTATCGTCTCATCCCACACCAACCGCATCATTCTACGCACCACCAATGACCTACAGATCCGTCAAACTTGGACACTCCCTCTCACCGTCCCTACGCCGCCAGCAGCCCCCAAATCGACGCGCGACCGCGACCACAACAGCGCGACCGCTTCCGCCGCTCTCAAACCTACACCACCACCAGATTCGCTCCTCACCAGCTTCAGCATCTCTCCTTCTGCACCGCATCTCATTCTGGCATTTGCTGCCAAGGACAAGGTCGCCTTCATCCTCCACCCCGAGCAGAATGAGCCCGTTGCGAGGATTGATGTCGGCGCCGAGGGAGCTGTGGGAATGGCTTGGAGTGCCAAGGGCGACACCGTGATGAGTTGGAGTGCTAGTCATGTGAGTAGAGACGTTCTGGAGCTCAAGACTGGCCACTCAAAGTCACGTGCTCCCCCCCTTGCAGCTCCGTCTATCCCTCTACCGCGTCGCCAACCCTTCACCAGCATTGCACATTCATCATCCCAAGCATGCGCATCCATACGGTAGGTCACGAGCTGGTCTGCTCAGGCTTGAGCGCCTGCGCTGTCGACCAACGGCTGACCCCGGCGCCCCCTGCTTTCGCACACCAGGCTATTCCTTCCGCCCCACCGACGGTCGATACCTCGCCGTCGCAGAGCGCCATAGCGGGAAGGATCATGTTGGAATTTACGACTGCGCTGCGTGGAAGCTCATTCGCGTGAGTCGACTCGGCCTTCCTCTCGCCCTTCCCAGGCTGACGAACGCCGAACCTGCCTCTCTTCCTCCTCTCCCTTCCTCCCACGTCGTCTCATCAACCAATTCGCAGCACTTCCCTCTTCCTTCACCTTCCTCCGACGTCGCCGACCTCGCCTGGAGTCCTTGCGGCCGCTTCATCGCCGTCTGGGAGGTGCTGACCGACGTGAGTTGACTCGACGTATCCCTTACTTGCGGTCTCAAAGCGAGTCTCAATTTGAAGTGAGAGCTGACGCCTTTCCTTCCCCCGCCTTGCCTCCAACCACCATCTCGACCCCCCTCCTTCCTTCAAATCTCAGTACATCCTCCACATCTACACCCCCGACGGCCGACTCCTCAAGACCTTCACTCCCTACTCTTCCGTCTCGCGCCCATCAGGCCCTACCACTTCAGCTCCTCGAACCTCAAACGGCCCAGCAGCAGCGCCGAAACCCGAGGATAGCACCCTTCCTGAGCGTGAACGAGTGAGAGAGGAGCGCAGTACCGAGGGGTGGGTTGGGTTGGGAATTAGGAAGGTTGAGTGGCACCCGACGGGCGATTGGCTGGCGGTGGGTGGTTGGGATGGCAAGGTGAGCGAGAGGGGCATCGAAAAGACTTGCGATGGACGTCGAGGGCTAGCGTCAACGGTTAGGCTGACCTCTCCGCCTCGTGGATCAGATTCGAATCCTTACTCGTCTCGCTTGGGCTCCCGTCGCCGAACTCAGCGTCCCAGCCAAGGTTTCGGCGCCGATGGTAGGTCGACCTTCGCCTTCCCGGGTATATCCCGAGCGTTCGCCCTGCTCAGCTTGCTTTGAATACAACGCTGATCCTATTCCCATATTGCGCTTTCCGTCTTCTTGCAGCACGTCTGGCAAGAGCCGACAGAATGGATCGAGAGGACGAGGGGCAAGGGAATCGTGCCATGTGAGTCGTCGCTCTTTTCCCTTCCCAAGCCAAGCTCCCGCTAACTCTCGGTCTCCGTTCGCTTCCTCACTCTACCATCTTCTCGCGCTCCCTCTCCATCCGCTCGCAGTCGACGCCCAAGCCCTTCCTTACAACCCTACCGCCGTTCGACCCGATCTCGGTCGTCCCAACCCGAAGATGGGAATCGCCTCAATGAGCTGGAGCCCTAGTGGAAGATGGCTCGCCGTCTGGAACCGTAAGTCGCTCTTTTTCGAGTTCTACGCCCTCGCCGAAGGAGAGCTCTGACCCGAGCTGACCTCTTCCTTCTCTTTGCGGTGCAACAGAAACCTACCCCACCACCATTCTCCTCTTCACCTTCATCTCCTCACCAACACCGCACTTCCACCCCCGCCTCCACTCGCTACTGGTGCACAACCTCCCGATCCGAGCCTTCGAATGGCAGCCCGTCGTCTCGTCGTCGTCGAGCACGAGCGAGGATGAGAGCGAGCTTGGAGCTCAGTCGCACCAGCAGCAGGAGCTACTCGCCATCTCGACGGGTGAGAAGGGATTTACGATGTGGAGGCAGCCGAGACCTGAAGTGCAGGGAGAGGAGGATGGATTGGCCGAGTGTGTCGGAGTACCGAGTCGTGAGTTGCTCTTTCCTGGATCTCAAGCCGTCCTTTCGCTTTCTTCGCCATGAGCTGAACTGACCTTACCCTCGTTTCTCCTTCTCTTGATCCTCGACGCTCGCCTTCCGCAGACGCTCCCTTCGCTCCCCACCAACTTCGTTTCTCGGCGCCCGGCGACGCTCTTCTCCTCGCGGACAAGGGTACTTTCGCTCTCGCATACCCCGTCTCGGACACGGACGAGGGAGAGCAGCATGCCGAGGCGGAGCGGACTTGGGTCGAGGAGTAGGAGGAAGCCGAGACGAGGCGCTCAAGCAGATGAGCCTTCGCGGTCGTTGTTACGGAAGGTAGCGGTCGGAGATCGAGGGAGTCTATGTCGATGCGGTCGTATTGCGCATTCTCGCTACGCTGGAGGGAGGAAGCCGCTCCAGAGGAAGATGGAGACACTCCCCCAAACGACGCAGTACCCAATCCATCGCCTACCCCACTTCCGCCTCCCATCCCTTTTCCTCTTCTCCTCCTCCTTCGGCATACCGCCGCCGTCCTTCCTTCCCTTCTCGCCCGCTTCCCCTTCGCCGAGCACCAAATTTGCCACGAACCACCACAGAACGGGATTGGTGACGCAGACGCGTAGGATGATTTGAACGTGTGAGGCGAAGAAGAGGAGGCAAGTGAGGGCTGTGTGGAGGTGGATGAAGGGGGTGAGGCGGGGGTTGAGGAAGGGGCGCGAGGAGGCGGAGGTCGACTTTGGCGGTGGTGGGGAAAAGAGGAAGGGTAGTGTTGTGCATAGGGTTTGCTTGGTGTTGTGTGAATAGTAGTCGAATGATGCCCAGAAGGACATGAAGAGCACTGGCGCCGCGAAGAGGAAGTTCGGCAACTGTTGGAGGGTCCAGTAGCGGAAAGCGCCAACATCCCTGCGAAAGCGAGGAGAATGAGTGATTGCCTGAATAAATTAGAACGGCGAGCCCACCAGTACTCGCTTTGAATCCAGCCGTAGCTCGAGCCCAAGCCCGCTTCGCACCATGGCCGAATCCCTCCCTCGGCGTCGGCGTGGCAGAATTGGCCATTGATCCACGCCTGGAAGAGCGCGAAAGGTAGTATTGAGACTAGGGAGAGAAAGGTGAACCGAGGGATCTCCTTCAGCAGCGTCTGTACGCCGGCGAAAGGTCAGCAGTTTCTCGGCGCTGTTCTAGATGCCGACTCACCGGCAGTTGAAGCTTTCCCGACGCCCAGGGACTCTCAAGCAGATACCTCCAACCAAAGAAGCCGACTCCCAGCACGATGCCCTGCGCACGAAAGCCGCTACCGACAGCCCAGCAGAGGGCGGCGAGAAGGTCGCGTCTTTGGACGTGTAGGAGCATGCCGCCGATGGTGAACAGCGCGGCGAAGGGTTCAGTGTAGGGTACAGAGTGTAGAGTCGGCGGTGAAGGTGGTAGCAGGAAGAGGAGAGCGCTGAGAAGGGCGAAGGAGCGCGACGAGGAGATCCGGAGGGTGAGGCTGTAGAGGAGCTGGTCAGCGCAAATCGACAGTGAGCAGGGGCGGAGAGTTCACCTGTACAAGCAAAGAGCTGCTACAGTCCCCGCTACAGCGCTAGCCAGCATCCCACTCAAGACCGCGTCTGCTGCCTCCAACTGGGCTGCACCTTTGCACCATTTGCCCGCCTCTGCGCCCAATCGCATCAGACCTGGTAGTCCCGGCATGAAGGCTGCTTGCTGCTCGTGCTCGTAGCCATTGAGAGCGATCCGAAGGAAGTAGACGGTGTCCCAGCGAACGAACGGCTCGAGGTGAGCGACGTCGAGGGTCGTAGACGAGCTGTCGAAGGAAGGGAGGGCGTGTGCTAGATAGAGGCCGAGTGTGGTAGCTGCCTTGAGTCCTAGAGAGGTCGCTACGATGGTTCGTCGAGGGTGCTCCATCGGACGAGGAGATCAAGAGGCGCGCCGAGCTTGCGAAAGGGGAGAAGGTTGTCAGTTCGAGGTTGGTGCAGCGTAGAGCAGGAGTGCAGGGGAGAATTGATGAATTGCACACCCGTTCTACAAGAAAGCAGCTCGATGTCTCCGACTCCTACAATCTCGAGCACTCGGCGCCGAGCTCCTACCGCTGAGCGCCGCCAAAGGGGCTGCAGGGAGCCAGAAGTGGTCGTAAGAGTAAGAGTATAATAGGATGTACTCAATCTTGCTTGAACAGCTGAGGTTGCAGAGATTATGCTCGAAGTGAGAGCGAGAGTCTAAGGGCGGAATCGCTGGCCCTCCGGCTCTCCCTCCTTCCTCATCTTCACCTCGCTTCATCTCGTCGGTTTCGCCTCCGACTTTCGCCATTGGACTTCGAATCCCGCTGCTCGTACAACACCACAAGCTCACCCTACCAGCAAGCCGTCTCATTGCTCGAACCCCTCCTTCCCGCGTCACCTGGCTGCGTCTGAAGCTCGAGCTATGGCGACTGTAGGAGTCGAGAGCAGGTGCGTAGGGATTTAAGAGCAGTATAAGAGAGCTACAGAGCTGACCTCTTGACTCCGGTACAGCCCCAGCGTCCCCTGCCTCCCCACCGAGACCCTCGCGCACATCGCCTCCTTCCTCACGCCCTCGCTCACTCGCGGCTGGCTTCCCGGTTCGCGCGGAAAGCAGTACGAGCAGTGGAAAGAGCAGCACAAAATTATCACCTCCCTTCAACTCGCCGACCGCCGCTTCGCCGCCGCTTCGCCGCCGTATGTCGCCCACTCGTCTGGCGCTCGGTTTGCTTCTCGACGGAGGATCGTGAGCAGAAAGGCCCAGCCACCCTCTTCGAGCTCAAAAACGTTCATCAGTTTGTCATCGAACTACGCTGGGAGATTGGCGACTGGACGTACACCGACATGTCGCCGCTGTTCCTTCCCTTCCTCATTAACCTCACCTCGCTCGCCGTCCTCCAAGAAGACGAAGGCGGTTACGGCTACCCTCTCAAAGTTCCACAGTCTCTTGTGCGCTCAATTAGCAGTCTTTCCAACCTCGTGAGCTTGCAGCTGGACGAGTACAACGCGTTCGACGACTCTCTCGACATCAACGCCGAGCTTCCCGCGCTGCGCCGTCTTGCCCTGGGAAGCTGGTGGGATCATCAGTTCTGGGGAAGTAAGCTTGAAAGAATCGTCGACCTGCATTACATCGAAGACTGGGAGTTCCCTTGGGAGCAGCCGGACGACCTAGCTATCCTCCACTACCTCCCGCGCCTGCAGCATCTCACGCTCGACTCTCACCTCAGCACCCGTCCTTTACGAGGCGAGGCTCGCCCTAGGGTAGTCAGAAAGTTCAGCGTTTTTCTCGCGGAGACCATGTACGACCTCTACCCACTCGAGGTGCGCTGAAGTTATCTTATTCCGGCACCCAAGTTCGCGCTGACAACCCCTTACGCGCGACAGGTGCGATCGGAACTTCCTCTGCAGACCCTCACTGTCACCAAGCTCGAACTATTCCGAGCGGTGGAGCTGGTCGACTTCCTCCAGACGCTCGCGTCGTGCGCCGCTCTTCGCTCCCTCACCTTCACCGAATGCTCCTCCGAGAAAGCCGACGATGCGACGCCGTGGAGCGCTCTTCTAATGGATCACGTGGATAAGCTCACCATCAAGTTCAACGCCCATCCCGTAAGTCTTCACGAGTCGAGCGAGCGCCAGTGCTGACCTCGCTCTGCTCAACAGTCGAGTCCGCTTCCTCTCGAAACTCTGCTCGGCTCCTTCCCCAACCTCACCCATCTCGACATTTCTAACGGAATCGTCCGTCAAGATTTCCTCGCTCCTCTCGACACCCTCGATGGACTCTCTCTCGAGCTTCGGACGATCCTCGAGGCTGCTCACGAGTTGACCAAGCTCAAGCACATCACGCTACGCTTTCCCAATTCGAACGAGATTTTTCGCTGCGAGAGAGGAGGAAGAGGAAAAGAAGTCGTCTCTGAATTCGCGCTCGAGCTTTGGCGTCAGTGGTGAAGGTGAGTAATCGCTCGGCCGAAGCTCGAGGTCGAAAACTCGAGCTCGGCGCTGATTCGCTTCTCGTCCGTTCGCAGGGCATGTCTAGCAGCACGGTTCGAGATGGATAATAATAGTGATACTTAACCGCGCTCGGCAATACTGGATCCAGGATTTGCAAATTGAGCTGCCTCGGCATATCGAGGCGTGAGCACGCCAAGGTCGTTGTCGGCGAAAGCTTCGGGATATCACCGCTCTCGCTGGCTCTCTTGGTAAGCTATCACAGCTTGAAAATCCATGATCTCTCCTCTAACTACAGCCCGCGCAAAGCAACGGGGACGTCTGGCCTTTCTCGCTTTCGAGGCGGCGGCTCGGCGATGGGTTACTGGCGTTGCAATGCGAGTGATTGGCTGCCGCTTCAAAGCTATGGCTGTATCGAAAGACTCGCCACACGAGTCGCAGGATCTACTACAACTTCCTCTTCCTCCTTACCACCCCTCATCGTCACCGTCTTTCCAACTTTCCTAATCTCAAACGGCTGGATCGGCCTCCCTTCCTGCGCATACTCAAGCTGCACCCAAGGATGCTGCCTCGAGAGCTCCTCCACCGCACTCTCTTCGTCTTTGCTCACTCCAAATAGCGTCAGACGGCGAAGGAGAGGTCCGAGACCGCCACGGAGGAAAGGATGGTGTCGAAACTCTTCGAAGTGGAGGTGGCAGCTGAGTAGGGAGGGGAAGTCGGAGATGGTGACCCCGAATGGATCCCTCTCGGCGTTCCCCACGAGGTAGAGCTCGACGAGGAAGAGCTGCTTGAGCTTGTCGGCGACCGTTGAGCGAAGGATCGGTCCAAGCTCTGAGCGTTTCAGCGCGCGACGAGGTCCCGAGCCGCTGTAGTATAGGGCGAGATGGAGGGCGCGAAGGGAGGAGGAAGAGGAGCGGAGGATCGACTTGAGGTCCTCCTTGAGGAGCGAGCAGCCGACGAGGGCAAGCTTGCGAAGGGCGAAGGCGGGAGGGGTCCATTCGACGTCGACGCCCGCCCCAATCTCGGTAAGGTAGAGTGTTTCGAGTTGAGGGAACTTTGCGAGTCGAGAGGCGAGGTAGGCGGCGGAGAGGGTGGTGCGGACGCGGCTGTCGTGAGCGCCAACGAAGTAGTCAACTCCTGGATCAAGAGGGTTGATTGCGAGCGAGGTGATGGTAGGGCGAAAGTGGAGGATGGCGTCCAAGTAGGAGCGCAGGAAGACGTTGGTGCAGCCTGCGAACGGCGATGGGTGAGCTCGGCGATACCGAAAGAGCTGCAGGGACCACTCACCGTACAGCTTGACCTCCTGGGCTGAACTGCAAAGTCTCATAATCGTCTCCAAAGCCTCCACCGGCGGCCGACCGGGCTTGCTCCACCCTCCCTCGACCCTCCCTTGCCCGCTGAAGTTGACGACTTTGACCCTCGCCGCCAGCTCCTCGTTGTTCTGGAGTGTGCGCTGCAGCTGAGCCATCTTGTAGACGTAGATCGCCTCCATCATCGCCGGCTCCCGATAGAGCAGCGCCGCCGCTGGACGATGCCAGTCTTTCGAGACTCGGGCGAGACGAGCGAGTTGATGGGCGTGTAGAGGAGGAGGAAGAGCGGCGATGTATGAGAGGACGAGGTAGAGAATATCTTCGTTGAGCGCCGCCATGGATCGAGTCGTTGGAGAGTTCGAGCAGTGAGAGGTAGGAGAAGAAGAGACGTTTGGCCTGTGCAGAGCAGTGCCCTCTCGAGGAGCCCCTGCTGCCGACGTGTACCGACGAAACTTTCCGGGGAGGAGACGTGTTTAGACGAAGTGGGAGAATTGAGAAGTATTCAGCTTCGATTTGTAGGACAGAAATCCGGCGAAGACGGGGACTTTCGAGCGAGAGCAGACCCGCGCCGAGATGAAGTGCCGAAGCCGAGCTGTCGCCTTCCCCCTCTCCAAAGGTGCACGAGAGCCGAGGGTGGACGTGTATGCATCGTCAGAAGTCTCTTCAAAAGCTACTGCTTCCCCATCCTAGCCTCAATGGCCCTCAAACGACGCTCCCTCTCAATCCTCATCTTCTGCTCATCCGTCAAGCCCGCCATCTCCCTCTCCTGCATCCTCATGGGCGGTCCTCCACCCAGCCTCTGCGGCCCCGTACTTGTCACACGATGACCTCCCATCCGCTTGAGCTCAGCCTCCTCCCTCGCCTTCCTCTCAGCCTCCTCCTTGTCCGCCTGCTCCTTCTCGGCGCGCTCCTTCTCGGCTCTGCCCTTCTCCCGCTCCTTGAGCTTGTCGCGCAGCTTGCTCCTACGCTCGCGTCCCTTAGCCTCGCGCTCCTCCTCCTTATCCTCATCCAACCCCGAGGGAACCCTAGCTCCACCCACGCCGGCGCCCATCCAATCCCACCAGTCGGGGTGCTGCGTCGTAAGCAGGCGGAAGACGTTACGAGTGGCGCGAGAAGGGGCGAGCTCGTAAGGCGTTTGTGGTGCACGACCGGCGGGCGAAGGGGCGACGTGATCTGTTGCGGTGAGGGCGAGGCGAGGAGTAGTCTGACCCGACGTCGAGGTCGAGGGCTCGATGGGTGGGCGTAGAGTCGGGTCTGCCCTCTTCTCTACGAGCAGCCACTTGACCATATCGGCTTGATCTGCTGCGCTGGCGACGTGCAGTAGCGAAGGTGTCGTCCTCGACTCGTCCATCCACCTGGGAAGGGTTCCCCACGGTGCGCCTCCGACTTGCGCCTGCTCGAGCTCGGGTCCGTACTTGTCGAGGAAGCTTGAGAGCGCCTCCACCTTGCCCTTCTTGACCATGTCGACCATGCGAGTCCAGCGATCGCGCTCGAGCTCCTCCTCTCGGGTGAGCTTGATGACGGTCGGCTTGGGCGCGATGGCCTTGGGAGTAGGGGCGACGGGGGCAGGAGCGGGAGTGATGGAAGCGAGGTAATCGGCGTCGAGTTGAGCGAGAGCGGTAGCGGAGAGATGGGAGATCTTGACGCGAGTGAGCTCGGTGAAGGCGCGAATGAGCTCGTTGATGGTCTGCAAAGAGACAAAAGGTCAGCCCGAGGCCACGGCAGCGGGGAGGAGATAATAGGGACGTACCGGCCGACGAGTAGGGAAGGAGAAGCCGCGAATACGAGGATCCTCTGCGAACGAGAGGGAACATCGTCAGCGCTTGGTCAAAGACGGACTCAGATGGGGACACTCACTTCTATCGAGCACAGCGTCGTCGTACTGGAAGAAGGTTTTGTAGTTGGACTTGCTGCAGCGAAGGAAGACGAGCTCGCTGTCGTCGATCTGCTCCTTCCACGAACCGAGGAGATCTCGGACTTCCTGTGAGCGCGGACGGGGAGGTCAGCAGGCAGCGAGCGAGAGAGAGCAAGAGCAGAGACGTACATCGGTCAGAGCCATCTCGTTATGACGACGAATCTGAGCTCCAGCCGACTTTGCCTTGCCGTTCGCATTGTCGTTGGCGCCTTGCGAGCCTCCTTGCTTCCGACGAGCTGTGGAAAGGCAAGACGATGAGCTCGGTATGCGTCGTAACAAAGAAAAGCGACTCACTGGTGTAGCGATGGAAGGTCTTCTTCTCGAGCACGACCACCTCCTTCTCCTTCTCCTTTCCCTTGCCCTTGCTCACGAGCTTGGGTACCAGCGACACCACCATGCCCGCAAAGTGCCCTCCACCGAACATGAGCAGCGTCCACTTCCTCTCCTTGCCCTGCGGTGCTCCCTTGGGCAGCTGCTCGGGCAGCTGAAGCGACTTGAGCTCCCTCAGCAGCTCGCCGTCGTCGATCCGCTTCTTTCCACCTCCTGCGACTGGCAGAGCAGCGCGGTAGACTCCATATTGCGTTCCAGGGTTGACGTTGGCTGCCTCGAACCACATCAACGCGGACCGAGGGCCTTCGAGCGCCTCGAGAGGATCCATCTCGTCGTCGTCGCGAGTCGGCGCTGGACGATCGAGCTGCTGCTTGCGGAGGAGACGAGAGACGGCGTTGGTGGAGGAGGATGAAGAAGCATCGGAATCCGAGTCGGAGGACGAGTCTGAGCCCGAGAGGGAGTCGGAAAGGCCTGTCGAGAGTGATGTCAGCTCTGCGTGCGCCGTCGAGCGATTCTGAGGGAGCTCACCTTCGACGAGAGCGGTGAATTGTTCCTCGGTGACTCCTGTAGGCTTTCCCTGCATCCTCAACTTGACATTGTACTTGTACCAGTCGGTCTTGTAATGCTCCTTGAGCGAAGCGAGGTCGGGGAAAGAGGCGCCCGTGAGAGCGCAACTGAAGGCTCCTCCGATGGCGAGTTGAGTAGAAGCAGGCTCTACTGGTGTAGGCGAAGCGGCAGCAAGCGCCGCCTGCTGGGCCGAAGGGTGCAGAGGGTGCGAAGTTGGGATGTGAAGCTGGCGCGGCTCGAAGTCGGCAATGAGCGGTGGAGGCAGTTGGAAGGCGTAAAGTGGTGCAGGCGCCATCGTCTCCTCTGCTGCTAATCAAGCGCTGTCAAGTCGAGAAGAAGAGACGAGACGATGAAGTCGAAAGCGAAGCTCGAAGAGACGAACTCGCGCTCGAGCGCTCACGCTGACTCGACGCGCGCGACGTTGGCCTTCTGCGCAATGAGTCGACCAACTTCAAGTCTCGCTTGCACCTGTAGAGCACTACAGCAAAGGGTTAGAACCCCTTCGCCAGCTCGCACATCGCTCAGGCAGCTTCATTCGTCGGCAGCAGCTTTCGCGTCGAGCAAGAGCAAGGGGAAGGGGAAGCAGGTTGACCGCTGGCCAGGATGGGAGCCAGGTGAGTTGAACAGCCTTGCGTGGGATACAACAAATAATCCCGACGTCCTACAGTCATCGGCCTTGAGCTACACGTTCAGCTCAAGGGGAACGTTAAACTGCTCTCCCCTGCGCGAGCTCTCTACGAGGCGCCGCCCAACTCTCAGATCGCTCCTTTCGATGCAGCGCTACCAGGATCACTTCCAGTACTCTCAATTGCCTGTGCTGCTCCGTCGAAGGTCTGCTGACCCTTGCTTCTTCGTAGACTCTGGGCGCGGAGCCAGTTCGGCTCGCTCTCCTCGCTTGCCTTGCGCTCAAGAGCAACATCAACCCAGCTTCAACCTTTGACCGGAAGCACTACTTCTACCCTGACCTACCGGCAGGCTTTCAAGTCACGCAGAAATACTGTTAGTGCCGAGAAGAAGGACGAGAGCGAGCGATTCGGAGCTCACCCTTCTCGCTCTTGCAGCTCCTCTGGCAAAGGGTGGCGAGGTTCGGATACGCAGTGAAGCAGGAGGCTCCTCTCGAGCTTTCTCCGTGCGGTTAGACCAGATTCAACTCGAGCAGGTGAGTTCGGCGCTGGTCGGGGGTGCTTCGTGCAGCCAAAGCTGACTCTCCGCTTGCCTCAAGGACACCGCCAAATCTTCACATGATCCCGAGACTGGTATGACCCTCATCGACCTCAACCGAGCTGGTGCAGCCCTCATCGAAATCGTCACCGAGCCCGACATGCGGTGAGTTCGCGATAGCCTCCTAGAAAGCATGCCTTCACTGATCCGACTCCTTGCACCATCGTCCAAAGAACACCCGAGGAAGCCGCCGCCTTCGTACGAGCTCTTCAGGCCATCCTTCGTCACGTCGGCACCTCGGACGCCAACATGGATCGAGTGAGCCGCCCTCACTTCCCTTTCGCTTGGTACATACTGGCTCACCTCTACTCCTCATACGCTTCAGGGAGAGCTACGATGCGACGTCAATGTTTCGGTGCAGCGTACCGCGCCAGGCAGCCCTCGTGGAACTCGCTGCGAAGTGAAGAACCTCAACGGCGTTCGCTTCCTTCAGGGTGCTATCGGTGGGTCAAGGATGATGCCCCTCGTCACTCTTGTGCGCAATCAACTCATCTCTTTCTCGCCTCCTCACAGAGTCCGAGATCGCTCGCCAAATCGGCGAGCTTGAAGCTGGTCGGGCGGTCGTTCAGGCGACGAGGGGCTACGACGCCGTGACCGGCCAGACCTTCTTCCTACGCGGCAAGGAAGATGCACCGGACTATCGCTACATGCCCGACCCCGAGCTGGGTCCTGTCGTCGTCTCCGAGGTGGGCTTCTGCCTTTCGCTTCGGCTAACGCTTCGCTTCGCTGACCTTACCATTCTCGATGTCTCCCCTTCTCGACCTACAGGCTCGTCTCTCCGCTCTTCGCCAAGCTCTTCCTGAACTGCCAGACGAGGCTTTCGACCGACTGCAGACGCAATACAGCCTCTCGCCTCGCGACGCTGGCATCCTCGTCGCTCTCGGCGAGCGTATGGACGATGATGCCGCCGAGGGAGGAACATCTCACTCGCAGGCTGGCGCGGGAGTGCGCTTCTTCGAGGAGGTAGCAAAAGGGAGGGAAGGAAAGGTCGCTGCGAACTGGTCAGTCGTTGCGCTCTCGCCATTCTGCTCGCGACGCGGAGCTGACACCTCTTCTATCACGCAGGGTCCTCCACGAACTCCTCGGTCAACTCTCTAAGGCCAACCTCACCCTCATCAACTCCCCCATCAGTCCCTCCGAGCTCGGTCGCCTCATCGACGCCGTCACGACCGGCTCTCTCACCGGCACCTCGGCCAAATCCCTCCTTCGCACCTTCCTGTCCTCTCCACCGTCCACAAGACCCTCCCTCGACTCCCTCATCGCCTCCAATGCCACCACTCCCTCCCCAGCGGACGGCTCGGCGGACGAGGCTCTCAACGCTCTTTGCGCTGATGTTATCGAGGCGCTGCCGGTGGAGGCGGCCAAGGTCCGAGCGGGGCAGGAGAAGGTGTTGATGCGCATGGTGGGAGAGGTGATGAAGAGGAGCAAGGGTCGAGCGGATGCGAAGAAGGTCGGAGAGCGGTTGAAGGAGCTGTTGAAGGGCGAGTGAGGCGCGTAGACATGCATTGCAGTGTCGAGTCCTCTTTCAATTTGTTTTCTTCATCTGCGGACGCCTCTCGATGGTCCACCGTAGCGTTCTAACCCGAGGAGCCGACGAGCAAAAGGCGCCGAGCTCTTCGCCGAACGGCTAAGCGATGCGAAATAGATATATTGAGACACGGCCAGAAGTCCAACTACACCCCAGGAGCGGTACTGTACACAGTAGAAGGCTCAGCCTCGGAGAAGCTGCTGCTTGGTACAGCTGCCGACGTCTGGTCGTTCGAGGGCTTGAGATCGGGGTAAAGGGACTCGACGACTGCAGGGAGGAGGTCAGCAGCTGTAGAAGCATCTTCGGGTTGACGGGGAGTCTTTCAACGCACCTTGACTAGCGAGCGGTTGAGCTTCTTGGACGTGTTGAGTGAAGAGGTGGGATTTGAGCTGTTGGCGAGGGATGAGGAAGGGGTGACGAAGTCGGGAAGTCAGACGAGCTGTATTGCAAGCTCTTTAAGCGACTGAGATAGCTCACCTCGTCCACGGTAGCGTACTCGTTGGTGCAGAATCGCCAGCGGCAGGCGTGCGCGTTGGGAGCGCTTTCTCTGGAGGAGCAAAGACTTCTTCAATACTGCACGATAGTATTTCGAGCTTGGTAAGCACTTACGCCATGTTTGGGAGGAAAGGAGAGAACGACGAAGAGAAAGAGCGACGAAGCGCCGTTCTCAGAGTTCGCTCTTCGCGGCATGCACGCTGCACTTCGATCGCGATACGACATACTTGCACTACACAGCTACATCTCACTTTCCCGCCTCCTCGAGATTCTCCTTCACCACCGCCGGAGTGAGAAGCGACGAGCTCGTCGCGAAGCCGTACTCGGACCGAGTCACTGTGAAGGGGGAGGGTCAGCTACAGAAGTCGAGCAGAGGGAGAGGTAAGCTCACGGTTGTAGAACGTCGAGTAGGCATCGACAATCTCGTCCTGAGTGGAGGAAGAAGGTCAGCTCCGTCCCTTCATCGCCGAGGGTTGGAGAACTCACCAACAACGGCGGCAAGAGAACGCCAATCGTCTTCTCATCATTGAGGTAGACCCTCAACTTTTCGACCACCTCCTTCGCCTGATCGAGAAGCGTCTTCTGGAACTCATCATGCAGCTGAATGACGGCTTCGGGGGTCGCCCAAGTCTGTCCGGGCAGGTCCTTGCCGCCGGGGGAGGAGAGGAAGGCGGTACAGCGGTCAAGGAAGGAGCGGATGGGAGCGGCGATGCGGGAGGATGAATCCGAGATGAGATCCTCGCAGGCGCGCTTGAGAGCCGAGTCGAGGTCCTGGGAGAACGGGAGGAAGGTCAGCTCAAGCAAGCGAGGGAAGGAGATGGAAGACGAACCGTCTTGGCGTCGGTCATGGTTTCGGCAAAGTTGGGAATACCCTTCGAGGCGAGCTCGAAGAGGGCGTTGGGGTTGAAGATGACGGACGAGTTACGAAGGAGGTTGACAAGGGCGTCTGGGGAGTCGGGGGTTAGCAAGCGTCTCGCAGTCTCAGACTCGTGCATCTAAGCTTACCCGTAACCGAAGAGAAATCGGCTGCTCGTTCAATCTGAACAAGATCGACCGAGCGAATCATCTCCTTCAGCAGCAGCAAGTGCCGGATGAGGAAGAGTTGACCGTCCGTCTTGGCCTCGGGCGAGCGAGCGGCGATCTGTACAGCAGCGGTGGAGAGCGATTGGCGACAGAGAGTGACGGCCTCGCCCGCAAAATCCTCGAAGATGGCGTTCTGCGCGGTGAGCAAGAGGTTAGCGCTCGGCGCGGGAGGAAGGGGGGAGCACCGAACTCACGTTGACGTAGGTGTTGAGCTTGGAGAGGACCCACACCGTCCGCTTGAGCGTCGGATACCAAGTGACCTGCACCTCCTCCCTCGGCATCCTGAAGCCTCCCACCTCCGTCTCCCTCAACCTCTCATCCTCGGTCCACAGCGTCAAGCCCTCGTCCTTGTGCGCATCCAGCTTCTCGGGGTACTTGAGGTCCTCGGCACCCGGCACAAAGTGCAGCACCTCGCTTTGAATGACGGCCTGCGCGCGGAAGACGAGACGAGTCTGTGTATCCTGCTGAATCGTTTGAAGGAGGACGCTGAACCTCAGTCGACCGAGCGAGGCCTTCATGGGTTCGGCGCCTGCTGCTCCTGCTGATACGACAGCGTCGCTTGGTCCATCGTCGCCAAAATCGTCGTCTTCGTCGGCGATTGACTCCGAGTCGAGGGCCATCATGGCGCTGAGCACGGTGCACAGCTCGCAGAGGGATTCGAGCTTCGGTTCGTGTAGGATGCGAGGGCGTAGGGAGTCGTAGAGGTAGTCGCAGAGGGATTCGAGGAATTGGCTGTGGATCGGAAGGGGTCAGCGAGGTGTCCGTCGACGCCGGTCGGGACAAACTCACTAGGCCTCCGCCTCGCCGGTCGAGAAGAGCTCCTTGAACAGAGCCCACTCGCTCATCGAGATTGATCGAAGGTGATTGCATCCAGCGCGAGCCTGTAGTTGGGGGGGTCAGTCACGTTTCGCGCCTCGAATCGTCGGTCCAACTCACCAGCTTGATCAAGTCGCTCGATCCAGGGTCCATCCTCCGCACTTCCTCGGCCAATGGTGCAGCGAGTAGACTTCCTCGCGATGCAAACCAGACGGTGTAGCACTCCTGCAGCAGCGCAGCGTACTCGGTCGGCTCCATCCGGCCTCGCTTCTCCAGCTCGAAGATGAGGATTCGAAGACTCTCGGCCGTGCTGGAGAACTTGGCGTAGAGGAGGGCGTTGAGAGCAGTCTCGGAGAGTTCCTGTGGTCACGCCTGTCAGCGGGTGCGTTGCTCTGAGGCGGGAAGCAGGACTCACCTTGCCGGCCATCTTCTCGGCTACCTCGGCGGTGAGCTTGCGGACGGTCGAGACGAAGTACATCTTGATGAGGGTCATCGAGCGCGTCAAACATTGCTGGAAGCGAATGAGGTAGATCTCGGCGTCCTTGAAGTCGCGCTGTAGGAGAGGGGGGTCAGTGAAGGCTCAAGGTGCGATACCGAGCGACTCACGTTGGCTTTGAGGTAATCCAAACACACGTCGAGGCGGTCGAGCATGTTGAGGAAGTCCTCTTGCAGTACGAGCTCCTCGCCAGGAAGGTTGAGCATGCGAGTAGCCGTCTCGAGCTCGCGGAAGTACTCGAGGCGCGCTCCAATCGCTTCGGTGACCTCGATGAGGTGTTTCTGAGGATACAGATCGCGTTCAGTCGTGATGTAGACTCCGCAAAGAGCACGATACGCACCTGCTCGTCCAACATGGTCTCGCAGGCGAGCTGCAGTGCCCTCGAGTTGTCCTCGACGAAGCGATAGTTGGCCTCCATCTCGCTCAGCAATCCACGCGCGTCGTCCAGCTGCTCGAGCACCATCTCGCAGCTATCGATGTACTCCTCCAACTCGCCGAGGTGCTGGCGGTAGATCTCCTCCTGCTCGCGCTCCATCGACTGCTCCACGCGCGTGAACCAGTCGTGGAATTGTTGAGTCGTTTCGATGGGCTCGGTGATGTCGAGTGTGTCGGGCGCTGCGAGAGCTGTACGGGGATCTTGGCGGGTAGAGCTGGCTGCTGAGAGAGGGCGAGGGGAGCCCGTAGGAGAGCCGAGGAGGTGGAGGTTGACGTGGGAGCCCTTGCGCAGGACGGCAGAAGGTGTACTGGGACGAGACGAAGGTTGAGCATTCTTTGCTGTCAGCTGTAGGTTGATAGAGAGTCAGCTTGCGCTTCAAAAGGCCACGAGATGAGCGAAACGGCTTCGTACGCGGGGAGGGAGTCGCTTCTCGGCGGCGGCAGTCGAAATTCGAGAGACGGAAGCAGCTTCAGCTGCTGAGATGGGTGCTAGCGAATCCCAATCCTCCAACGAAACGCGCGAAGTTGTAGGTCGATTCGACGACATTTCGAGGTGAACGACGAGGGCGAGGATAACAAAAGGCGAGGCGACAGACTCGAAGCGTCTCGGCTCTTTCTGCCTTCGACTACATTCTTCGTCTCTCGCTCGACTACATCGTTCGCTCGCTTCGACTACAGTACTCGCTCGCTCGGATGGCGAACCCGTATCCTGGCTTCCACCTCTCGAGGCTCGACTTCTCCCTCGAGGAGCTCGCTTCCCTACCGACTTACCAGCTCGCTCTCGTTGCTTTCCATCCACTCTCGACGCAGGAGCACCGGGAAAGAGCAGAGCTGCTTTGGGGACGCGCAAGAGAGCGGGATCGAGCTCTAGGACGAACGATTGGCGAGAACGAAGAAGCAGCGGTACAGGCAGCAGAGGAGGAGATCAAGCCGGAAGACGAGCTAGAGGTCACTGTGGCCCAACAGCAGGGCTTCATCTCGCCTAAAGCATCGGCTCACTCCATCACGCCCCATCCTCCCACCGAAACCCCTTCGGCGCCGAGCCTCACTCTCGCCCCTCCTCCTGCGCCACCAGCACCTTTTGCACCTCTACCGCTCACCTCGCCCCATCTCGCTTCTCCCCAACAGCAGGTTCCCACTCCACTACCAGCCCAGGCATCGCCGACAACAGTGGATCCTCGCCGTCCTCGAGCTTCGGCCGACCCTTCAACCTCCTCCTCGCGAGACCATCGAACGACAGCGCCTTCCCAAGCAGCGTCACCTTCTGGACCAGGCTTTCCTCTGGCGACCTTTCCGAACCCGCCTCTGCACGCTCCAACGCGGCAGACGAGCTCCGAGCACCTTCCCCTTCCGCCGAGCTCGGTCGCTCTCCCTCTCCCTCCTCCCACCGACGACCCTACCGCTTCGACCTTCATCCCCTACTTTCCTCGCGATCACCACCTCAGCAACATCCTCCCCGAGTCAACCGCTTCCGTTGCGCCAGAGTTCCTCGGCCGCCTCTTCTTCGTCCACTTCATCATCCCCTTTCCCCAAGTCACCCCCAGCCTTTTTCGTCACTTCCTTCTTCGACCTGCACCTCTCAACTATGGTCCAATGCCTATCTCGCTCTCTATAGCTGGCGCTAAAGCTAGCAGGCCGGGCCCTTACCAGCGCAAGCTGCTCGCACACCGGAGCTCGCTTTGGGTCGGGTATCGCTCGCAAGAGGAAGCGGAGCTCGCGGTCGAGCGCAACAACAGCAAGTCGCTACCGGGGCTGTACTCCAAGGACATGGCCATCATCGCCTCTCTCAGGCCACTGCCGCCCTCCTTCGACTTGCCGTGGCAGGCCGTTTGGCCTCCGGCGCAGAAGGACTGGCTAGCCTTCGGCGAGGTGACCAAGTTCGTCGGCGCATCCCCTCCTAGACCAGCAGAAGCACGCGATCTCTTCATCTCGAAGAGCTACACTGCCGAGTTGGCTCAGGTCAAGGCTGCCATGGCGCTGGCGAGGAAGCAAAAGAAGGGGGCCGAGACGGGGTGGGGAGAAGGAGACGGGGAGAAGAAGTCAGAGCAGGGAATCGACAAGAGGACAACTTGGGGTGGAGCTAAGAGGAAGCGGGCTGCAGCGCGCCTGTCGAAGGCGGCGCAGGTGGCGCAACTCGAACCCCCCTCCGCCGAACTTCCTCGTCTTGCTTCCGCCTCATCGCTTCCTCCACCATCTCCACCACCTCCCACACTACCGTCTTACCGTCTTGGTCCAACCGAACACACGCCACCTCACCTCTCGACCTCGAACCCCTACGGGTTGGACCCCTCCATCGCCGAGCTGTCCCCTTACGGCTTCCAAATCGGCGGGAGATTGAGAACGTCGAACTCCTCGACGGCTTACTCGCAATCCTCAACCCATAATTCCTCACATCCGAACGACGACTCATTCCTACCATTCTCCTTCCCCTTCCCCTCGACTTCGGCGAAGAGGGAGGGGGGTTCGGCGCTAGAGCTCGAGGCGAAACGAGGGAGATATATATGATTATAGAGCGGGATTCAAGGACGTTGTAGAGCTGCAGTTCATGCCATTTATATCATCTTTGCCCTTTGGCTCCTCGCGCACGGACGTTGGAAGGAAAGATGCGAGCCGGCTTTCGCCTTTCTGCTTCCTACGCTCACCTCGTCTCTCGGTGTAACAGCAGCAAGCAGGCGTCAGACTCTCTCGCTCGACTACATCGTTCGCTCGCTTCGACTACAGTACTCGCTCGCTCGGATGGCGAACCCGTATCCTGGCTTCCACCTTTCGCGGCTCGACTTCCCCCTCGAGGAACTCGCTGCTTTGCCATCCTACCAGCTCGCCCTCGTCGCCTTTCATCCACTCTCGACGCAGGAGCACCGGGAAAGAGCAGAGCTGCTTTGGGGACGCGCAAGGGAGCGGGATCGTACTGCAGGGAAAGAGGTGGGAGACAACGAGGCCCGGGCGACCAAAGCTGAGCAGGCGTTACAACGCGAGGAGCAGGGCGAGGAGCAGGGCGCTTTGCAAGGAGTCAAAGATGAGGATACAGCTGTCGAACGCTTCGAAAAGCGCATAGGTCAGGCGGAATTCAGCATCGCCGAGACGGACGCGCCGGCCAACCAACACCTCGGTCGGATGGCTCAGACCGTGTCGGCCATTGGATCGGGAGATGCTCCCGTTTGTGAGAATAGCCCCATCCTCGTCGTGGAATCTGCGCCAACTCGGAGCTCGGAACCCGCGCCCTCGGCTTCGGCGCAAGCGGTCGCTCCTCCTCCCCCTCCAGGCCAACCTCCTCCACCAACCACCTCCTCCTCTCATCAACTACCTACCATACCCATCTTCCCCCGAGACGTCGCTCATGATCAGCCCCTCCCAAATCCCAGCTTCCCCGTCCCGCCCAAGCTCCTCAAACGCCTCTCCTTCGTCCACATCGTCATTCCCCACCGCCAGATCAGTGCCACCCTCCTTCGCCATTTCCTTCTCCGACCCAGCGACAGTGCCTACGGTCCCATGCCTATCGTGCTTCATGAAGAGAAGTTGAAAGCTCGGAGCTGGATTCGGAAGGGCGGGACGGGGGAAAGGCCGGCCTCCTTCCTCGTTGGATACCGCACCACTGGAGAAGCCCAACTCGCGGTTCAACGCAATGACAGGGTGTCTCTCCCGCTTGCAGACCATCTCTGGACGGAGGACCGCATCCTCTCGGCGACCCTCGAGCCGAACCCCCCGTTGACGCTCTCCTGGTCGAAGGTCTGGCCGCCAGCCCAGCGGGATTGGCTAGCTCTCGGCGAGGTGACTCGGTACGTGGGAGCTGCTCCCCCAGCTACCGAGAACGGCGTCACGGAGGCGTACGAGCGCGAGCTTGAGCACGTTCGAGCGCTCGGGGAGGCGGCGGCGAGGATGCTTCACAAGGAAAGGAAGCTGGAGATGCAGAAGGCTGCGTTAAAGGCAGCAAGGCAGGCAAAAAAGGCTAAAAAGGATAGGAAGGCGGCAAATAGCGCTGAACGAATGGCGGCGAAGGGCGGGAAGAAGTTCAAGACGGCGAGGAAGCAGCGTGCGCCGAAGGTGAAATCGAGCGTCGTTCCTCCTTCCGACCCTCAGCCACACGACCTGCCGCCACACCAAATCCCCGCTCCTTTCCTCCCTCCTCCGCCTCCTTCCCCTCCTCTCATCTTGCGACCCGTCGACTACTTCTATACGCGCCCCTCGGCGGCGAGCTGGAATCAGCCGCCTCAGCCCGACTACCACTACCAACAACCTCCTCAATCCTTCTCCAACAACAATCAAGGCTACGACCAACAGCTCTTCTTCAACAACAGACCGACCCATCGTTATTAGCAGCAGCAGCAAGGCTTCGGCGAGGGGTGACTCGGCGAAGGCGGGAGCTCTCACGGCGGGGGTGGATTCCAGTGGTCGAGATGAGGATGGAGTAGGGCTATGAGCATGTTTTTGTAACCATATACGCATCGCAAACATTCTGCATCCTCTTCCTTTCTTGCCTCAAAAGAACGTTTCTCGGCTCAGCCTCTCTTCGCTTCGTACGTCTTGCTCGCTCGCCTCGTCTTCGCTTTCGCTCGACCGCTCCATCTCCACATGTCGAGCATCTACGATGGATTCCACCTCTCTCGCCTCGACTTTGATTTGGAGAAAATGGGCTCACTGCCGACATGGCAGCTCGCTCTCGTGTTTGCTCACCCATTAGCGACGCCAACGCACAAGGAGCGGGCCGAGCTGTACTTCGGTCGAGCAAGGGAGAGGGACCGTATTCGTGGACTGGCCATTGGATCTAACGAGGAGCGGGCTTTGAAGGCAGAGCAGGCGCTGAGGAGGGAGGAAGACGTCGAGACGCTGCTGCAGCGGGTCAAACCCGAGCCGGGGACGGAGGAGGAGCCACCAGCAGCTTCTACTAGCGCTGTACACTCTAATACTACTCCCCCAGCTTCCACGCCCCCTCGAGCAGGCAGGAGCAACCCTCCAGCGGTCGAGCCCCGCAACAGCAGTCAAGCTTCTCCTCCGCCGCTGCCTGCCTTTGGCCCTCCGTTGAGGTATGGCGCACTCGCATCCCCTCCGTTGAGGAATGTCGAAGCCGATCCAAGGCAGCGGGAAGCAGCAGCAACGGCCTACGGCGCTCGCGCTCCTTCGCAGCCCTCTGAGCCTCGCGCTGGCCCTTCGTATTCCCATGCAGGGCACCACCCACCTCCCATCCACTACCCTTCCTACCCTCCCCTCGCTCCCCCCAGCCCCGAACCCCTCCCCCTCCCCGATCAACAAGCGCCGGTTCCCTCGGCGTTTCTCTCCTCCCTCTCCTGCCTCACCATCACCATCCCCTCAATCCACATCACTACAACTCTCATCCGACTCTTCCTCCTCCGCCCCGCAAGGAACTATGGTCCCATGCCCATCTTCATCAGCGATCCCTACTCCTACGCTTCCCCCGGCACTCCGCCGAAGGACGTCTTCTTCTTCGTCGCCTACCGCACGAGCGAGGACGCTCTCCAAGCTCAACGAGCCAACGAAGGGAAAGGTCTACCTTCCCTCAACGCCTCCGGCAGCCTCCCCCTCAGCGTCGTCACCTCGGGCCCGGCCGACCGAATCGGCGATCTCACCAACTCGCTTCGCTGGGAGCACGTCTGGCCCGTCGCCCAGCGCTCCTACCTCGCCTATGGGATCATCCCTCCATTCGAAGGCGTACCTCCCACCCCGGAGAAGGGAGTCGTCGTTAGCGAGAGGTATCAGGCGGAGGCGAGGAAGGTCAAGGAGGAGATGAGGGTCGCCGAGCTTGCGAGGATGAGGGAGGGAGGGATGGCGCCGGTACAGGTGCAGGGTCAGGGGAGAGGAGGAAGGGGAAGAGGAGCTGATGGGGAGGGAGGTGGCGGGAAGCAGCAGAAAAAGCAGGAGAGGAAGAAGAGGCTTCGGGAGAATGCTCGGGCGAGGGGGAATGGGGGACAGCAGCAAGCCGCATCGTCGAATGGAGGAGGAGCAGGAGGACATCAGCACTACAATGACCCGCCACAACAGCAATACGACCAATTCTACTCCTCAAACCACCACGACGGCGAGAGGGAGCATTTCTCGGGCGCCGAGGTCGGCTACGACGCCGCTGGAGGAGCTCAGGACGACTGCGATCCGCAAGGGAGGTACGACGACTACCAGGACGACGATGGACAGGAGTACGAATCCGAGGACGAGCCTGGCAGCCTGCCTTTCGCCTTCCCCTTCCCTTCGGCGAAGGGACGAGAGGGCAAGAGAGCGAGGTTCAGTTGAGCGAGGAGGGTCCCTCAACGGTGTATTAGACTCGCATTGTATCGATTAGCTGTTGTAAACATGATTCGCTCGCATGTTTCGATCTTTCGCGCCGGACCCAAATCCCCCTTCGCAAGCAAAACACGGCTCTCACTCCACCATTTCGTTGCTTGTCTCTTCCTTTCGTCGCCATGCCCGCCTCTTCGCGCCCGAGCAAGAAATCCAAGCTCTCACGGGAGCCATCCTCCTCTCCTCCACCCGAAGAGATTGATTCCGAGGAGGACGAGTGGGAGCAAGAACGAGTTGCTGGACCTTCCTCTGCTCGTTCGAAGCAATTTGAGCAGGACGATGAGGACGAGGAGATGTACGAGGATGAGAGCGATGAGGAGGAGGATGGTGTAGGACAGTATATGGAGGATGAGGGTGAAGTGATGCAGAGCGACGATGAAGAGGTGCGTTCTCTCTCTTTTAGGCTCGAGAGCTCGTTCTGTAGGTTGACAGGGCTGCGTTGCATTACAGGAAGCGCTAGGCAAACGTACGATCTGCTTCCTCCCGCTTCTGCTACCCCCGCTGACCCGCTCTTCGCCCTTCAACAGAGCTCTCTTCAATCCCCTTCGGCTCGCTCCTGAAAGCCACCAAGAAGCTCAAATCCTCGGAAGCCAAGGCCAAAGCTCGAGCACGACAGCAAGCGGGCGAGGATTCCGAGGAGGAGGAAGAGGAGGAGACGTCGGCTGGCGCGAGGGCGAGGAGGGGGAGGATGATTCGCAAGGATGGGAGGTTGCAGGGCGTTGACAGGAGTAGTAAGCATGCGTGAGTCTCTCAGACCTTTAGATTCGGTCAGCTTGAAGCTCACTTGCTGACGCTTCCGACGTTTGACTGCAGACCGATGGAGATGAGTTCGAAGCGAGCTGTCGGCCGAACGAGGCAGGTCGTCGAGACCACCTCCAACGTTTGTTCCTTCCTTTTTGCTCAGCTCTCATGCCCAGTACTGATCTCCCCTTCTCCACGCCACGCCCTACAGAAAGCCCGTGACCCCCGCTTCGACTCCCTCTCGGGAGGCTTTAAAGCCGACCTGTTCAAAACGGGCTACTCCTTCCTCGCCACTCAACAGACCGCCGAGCTCGAGGAGATGAAGAAGACTGCTGCCGCTGCTCGGAGGAATCATCTCTTGCCCGAGGAGGAGAAGGAGAGGATCGAGGCTGCGTTGACGAGGATGCAGAGTAGGGAGGTCAGCAGGAAGACGAAGGAGAGGGAGGGCGAGGCGTTGAAGAAGTGGAAGAAGGAGGAGGCAGAGAAGAGGAAGGGTGGAAAGAAGGAGTTCTACCTCAAGAAGGGTGCGTCGGCTCTTAATCTCCTTGCTTTCCAGCGCCGAGCTGACTCTCCTTCGCTTTCGCTCGCAACAGCCGACCAGAAGGCCGTGCTCCTCAAGGCCAAGTTCGAGGTTCTTTCGCAGGACAAGAAGCAGTTGCGCAAGGCCGTCGAGAAGAAGCGCAGAAAGACGGCCAACAAGGACAAGAAGCTCATGCCCAACGCGAGGTAGCCGCCGAGCGAGGTGCTTCGGCGATGGTAGGGGAGAGGTTGAGAGCCGTCTGCTGGTGCAGGGCGAGGGGAGCTGGTAGTTCTCGCGGTACGATGTACCCTAGTTTTGCTTTCTGTCTGCTGTGGCCTTGAGAGAGTAGCGAGCGAGAGTTTCGCGAGGCGAGCTCTTCCCACTCCCATCGCCGAGCCGTCCGTCCTCGTCTCTGGAGCCTCCCAGAGCAGGACCAATCCCCCTTCTTCTGTCCTAGACTCCTCCTCGCTCCTCCATAGCCCCAGCTGCTCCTTACATCCGCCTTCTCCAGCAGCGAAATCAACACCCTCTCCTCGGGGAGCCTCACAGCTCCCTCAGCCCTCGAGATACGATGAAACTGCGCGCCTTCAATGTTACACACAGGACTGGACCTCCCCTAGCCCTCGTATCTCCTCTACTGCTCTACATGGCCGGCCACCGACGGATCCAATCATCTCAACCGCCTTCCCTTGCGTCCTCGTCGGTCGTCTGAAGAGCTCATGACTCGAAGTCGAGCTTGCGGAATCCCTCGACCTGTGTATGCGAATTCGTGTGAGCTTGCTGCTAGCCCAGCGCCAGTCGAGGCGAAGAGCGCGACAGAGAGAAGGAGAGCTGACCCTGTTGGTCCTGAGCAAGTCGAGGTACTTGGCGGTAAGGTGGTGGCACTGCTCGTAGTGGTTGACTCCCTCGGTCCTCCAGCACTTCTGTAGCTCTTCACGGACCAGACGGGCCTCCATGACTCCAATCCACGATTGGCGGATCTTCTCCTCGCGAGAGATGAGGATCTCTGTGATTGGAAGTAGCGAGTTAGCTGGGTCTGTAGCCTAGTGGGCTAGGGAACAAGAGGGAGAAGCGAAAATGTACCCTTGTAGTCGGCGGGGATGGCCGAGACGGGTGCTGGTGCGGAGGGAGTAGCGACAGGCGACACTGAGGGAGAAAGAAAGGCGAGGATAAGCAGCTGCGGGCGAGTAGCAGACCGAAGCGAATGCGCTACAGAAGCTAAGACGTACTGGTACAGAAAGAGACGAGCCGAGGACGATGCGGAGAGAGCGAGAAAGGCGGACGTGACCTCGTCCTCGCTTGACCTCCGTCCTTGTCGAGCTTTGAACGGGTTTCCCTCTCAAACTCTCGCTGTAGGTCATCAAGCTGTACAGCTACATTCCCAGCTGCCCGGTCAAGCTCCCGCTCACTTCCATCTCGTTACAGAGCTCACCTCAGCCCGCTCCACCAACATGGCCGCTGCTTCTCCCGCTACTCTCAACGAGGTAGTCATCAAACACCGCTCTTCGCTGCACCCTCGTCCAGATGTCACCTTCGCCTACGGTACAGCCGGCTTCCGCACCTCGTCAGTCCTCCCTCCAACTTCCCGCACGCGCCTCGAAGCAGCAGCACCGCCGAAACGTTCGTTGCGCTGACTACGTCTCTCGACCTACAGAGCCGACTTGCTGGACAGTGTCATCTTTCGCGTAGGATTGCTCGCTGCTTTGAGGAGCAAGAAGCTCGGCGGTAAAGTCATCGGAGTGATGGTCACGGCTTCGCATAACCCAGAGAAGGTGAGTTGCTCGCTTTCGTTCGCTCTGCTCTCCTCGCTAATCTTCCTGCAACACAGGACAACGGAGTCAAGCTCGTCGACCCCATGGGCGAGATGCTTCACTCGTCCTGGGAGGCCTACGCTACCCAGCTCGCCAACGCCCTCAGCGCCGAAGCTCTCATCGCCGCCCTCCAGCAGATCATCCTCGCCGCGGAGATTGACCTCACCGTCCCCGCCACCGTCGTTTACGGCCACGACACTCGTCCTTCCTGCCCTGGGCTCGTCAAGGCTCTCGAGGACGGATTGGAGTCGATCGGCGTGAAGGGAATCGCGGCGGGATTGGTTACCACACCTCAGCTGCATTACCTCGTCAGGTGTTACAACACTCAGGGAACCAAGGAAGCGTACGGAGAGGCCACGCTCGAGGGTTACTACCAAAAGCTCGCGGCGGCGTACACTACCCTGGCCGTTCGTCTGCTTTCCTTCTCGGTCGTCGCTCTACACCCTCGCTGACCTCGCTGCTTCCCTATACCACTTCACATTCTACTCCCACCCTCTACAGAAAGGTCGTCACCTCCTCCCCGCGCTCACCATCGACTGCGCCAACGGTGTCGGCGCTCCCGCTCTCAAAGCCTTCTCCTCGGTCATCTCGCACGACATCCTCCCCCTCATCATCACCCGCGACGATACGACCACTCGCGGCGCTCTCAACTCTGAATGCGGAGCCGACTACGTCAAGACCAAGCAGCAAGCGCCCCCGGGAACGACCCTCGTTCCGTATCAGAGGTACTGCTCTTACGATGGAGATGCGGACAGGATCGTCTACTACTATGCGGATGATAAGGGAGTGTTCCACCTCCTTGATGGAGATAAGATCGCGGGATTGGTCGCGGGCTTCATTATGGATTTGGTCAAGGAGGCGGGATTGGAGTTGGAGGTCGGCGTCGTGCAGACGGCTTACGCTAACGGAGCGTCGACCGAGTACCTCACCAACGTCCTTGTATGTCCATTGATGTCCCTTGCGCACTTTCCGAAAGATCGAAGGTTAACCTTGCGCTCCCTTGTCTCCTTCGCTTCCTCTCCGTCCCCTCCCGCCTCGCATCCCTCCCTTCCTCTCGCTCGCCTACTTCCTTCGCCTCCGAAATCAACGCTCTTTCCACCATCTACAGAAAGTACCCACCACCTGCGTCCCCACCGGCGTCAAGCACCTGCACCACGCCGCCGAATCCTACCCCATCGGCGTCTACTTCGAAGCCAACGGACACGGCACGGTCCTCTTCTCCCCGACCGCCCTTTCGACCATCGCTTCCCACCCTACTCCTTCCCCCGCTCTCGCAAACCTCCAAGCCGTCACCGAGGTCATCAACCAAACCGTCGGCGACGCCTTGAGCGACATGCTCCTCGTCGAGACGGTCCTCCTTCATCGCAAATGGGGACCCGGAGAGTGGGACGCCGCTTACACTGATCTCCCGAACCGATTGGTCAAGGTCTTCGTTAAGGATCGATATGCGTTTAGCACCGAGGATGCCGAGAGGAAGGTCGTCACCCCCGAGGGATTGCAGGCTGGTGTCGAGGCTATTGTGGGAAAGACGGAGATGGGAAGGAGCTTCGTTAGGCCTAGTGGTACCGAGGATTGCGTGAGGGTCTACGCTGAGGCGGCTACGAGGGAGTTGGCCGATGGTGAGTCGACTTTCTCGAGACGACGGGCGCTGAACGAGGCGAAACAAGCTAACGATTGACCCTCTCGCGCAGAACTCGCTCAAGCAGTCGCGGCACTCGTCTTTGGTATTGCAGGAAAGGGGGAGCGCCCTGCCATCTTCTCGTAGACGATTCGTCCTCGACCCTCATCGTTCGCACTCGCGCTTCATTCTCTCGCAGTCCTCTTCGTATCACTGAAACAAAGACACTGATCTTCAAAATCAATCTACAACAATCACCCTGCAAAGCCTCATGCCAACCAAAACTCATTGACCCTCGGCGAAACCACTCCTCCCTCTTCGTCTCCCTCGCGCTCAACATCTCCCTCCTCCTCCAGCTCGTCCTCCTCCTCGTCTACTTGAACCTCCTCCACCAGCCCCATTTTCCGCAGGAAGTCCTGCAACAGCGTACTCGCGCACTTGGCTCCCTCCCAAGTCGCCTCGACCTGCCCGAGCGCGAACAACGCCGCCTGCAGCTCGTTCGAGGCGTGTGAAGAGCTGCTCGCATCCGTCGGATGGGAGATAGTGTGCGCCTACTTGGGTTCAAGATCGAGCTGTCAGCTCGTCTCCCGCGAATGAAAGCGCGAGCGAAAGAGAAGGACGAACCGAGACGGTAGCGGCGGCGAAGAGGAAGAAATGCATGGGTGCGGTTGCTGATCCGAGACCGTAGAAGACGTCTTGAAGACGGACGAGGTTGAGGAGCGAGGTAGCGTGGACACGACAGGCTTGGGTTGCTTGGAGGGAAATGGAGGAGGTCGCCGAAGGCGAGGACAGGAAAGAGCGGTTGAGCTGTGATGGACGAGGGCGGGTTAGTTCGTGAATAAAGAGCAAGGAAAGGTGAGAGCACTCACCAGAATTTGCGTCATGTAGTATTGACAGTGAAGGGAGAGGAGATGCTGTCGAAGGAGAGCGAGAAGGTGAGCTCGGCGCTTCCCCTCGCTCGCTTCGAAACTCACCGGAGGCGGGATAGCAGGGCCGGTGACAGCGAGTGATGGAGAAAGAGTCGAATAGAAGAGTCTCAATTCGATATCGAGATGACTACGAGCCAGTTCGCGGTCGATGGCGCCCGACGAGGGCTTGCGAACCGAGTAGAGCTCGGAGAGGATGCGGTTTCCGAGGGCAGCTGTTGAGAAGGGCGAGTGTCAGCTCGGGCAAGAGATTCAAGCGCGATGAACAGCTCACCTAGCCTCGCCGAAGCATTAAAGCAAGAGAGAGCGAAGCTTTTCGTAGTTGCGACGAGGACGGCTCGGGGCGAACTCGCTGGAAGAGGAAGGCAGGGCCTCCATTGGTTGAGCTCGTCCGGCTATTGTAAAGATGAACACGGTAAGTAACTTAGCCGAGCACGGCGTAACGAGCGAGCAGCACTCACCTCGTCAGTCGAAGGAAGCGCCGTGTCCCAGTCAACGTCGCGAATTGCAGTGGGTTGACCACGAATCGAGGAGATGATGTTGTCCTGTAAAGGCAGAAGAGGTCAACAGTGGTTCGGTGGGCGAAGCATCAGGGACAGCACTCACGAGGTAGACACAAGCATGCCAGCATCGCTTGCCGACCTCGGTCTCCTCATGCGAGAAGGCTTGACGTGCATGCTCGGGCCATGCCGATGTATCGCGGAACAGATGAAGATCCTGAGCGAGCCTCATAGCGAGTCCAATGTGCCTGCGTGAGATGGCAAAGGACAGAAGTCAGCGCTCGGCGAAACGCTCGGCAATGACAAGCGAGCCACTCACATCCACGCAACCCTCACTTCGCCTCTTCCCAGCGCCGCGTACGCCAGCATAATCACCGACTGGCACCTCACAAGTCTACTCTTGCTGTCGTCCGCTAACGTCTCGAGGATCATGTTGGCGTGAGCGGCAAGACGAGCGATCCTCGTCTCTTTCCCTCCCCTCCCCTGCTCGGCGCTGTTGTACGACTCTGCGGCAACGTACATGCACACGAGAAGAAGCGTGTATGGTGCGTGCTCCACGAACGCCTTCATCCCTTCCTCCGACTCGCGCGAAGCTCCACAAGCATCGACCCATCCTTCGACTTGAGCGTCGAATGCCTCGCGGTAGACGACGGGCACGACGGGGTGCACCATCGACCAAAAGAGGTCGAGAAGGATCCTCGCTCCTTCAACATCGGGCAGGAGGTCGTCTTCCCACAGTCGGCGAGCGACTTCGAGCTTCCGAGCCTGCGCTTGCGCCGAGAGGGGAGTTGAGGAGGCAGCGGGAGTCGAAGGAAGGGAAACGTAGAGCTCTCCGTAAGGGGAGAGGATGTCCAAGCCGCTGCTGGAGCCGTGGAGAGCGACTCGACCTTCGTGAAGGGAGAGCTGACCTTCGATGGAGCTCGGCGAAGGCGGTTGGGGATTGAAGACGGGAACAGAAGGCGCTGTAGGCAAGGGAGACTCAGCGCAAGATTTTGACGTACATCAAAGATCTCCTACCTACGTCCAAGGGTGCCGAAGAGCGCTGCAAAATCAGGCGTCGGGGCCGCCTGGACCGGCAGCGGAGTGAGGAAGCTCGGCGGCGAGACCGAAGGCGCGGACCTCGGTGGTGGCGGGCTCAATGTCGAAGCCGACAGCTCTTTTACCTTCCTGAAGTCCTCCGAGCCTGTCGGTGTTTCGACCGTAAGCCCTTTCGGCCCTTCCTCCGCCTCGGTCGAGCTCACCTAAGTGCTCCACCATGGCTGCTTCGACGGTCGGGTCGTTGGAAGGTAGAGCAGCTAGAGTCCTCCTGAGAGCTGTCAAAGACGATTCCAACGCCTCGAGATGCCTGCAGAACGTTCAGAGTGAGCTCTCCCCCACATCGTCGTCGCTTCGGCTCGCTGAGCGCACCCTTTCTTCGGTCCTCGTTTGCGTTCTGTAAAGCAGGTGGGTCAGCTCCGATTCAACCTGTAGAGCACTCGCTGGGGCTCACGGACGACGCTGAAGCGGCAGTCGATGCCCGCCAGGGAGCATTCGCTGCAAGGGCCCGCTGGGTCGTCCTTGGAGCACCGTTTCTTATGCGAGCGACAGGAATCGCATGCCGCTGTGCAGAGCTTCCGCTTCTTCTTGAGAGATTCAGGTTGCTGTGCGCGAGGGAGAGAGGAAGAACGATCAGCGCGAGAGCGGAGGAGAAAGGGGGAGCGGCGAGTCCGTGACCTACAGCAGCAGAGGTACCAGCGTGCGCCATGGATGCGCTGCCGAATGTCGACGAGTGCGAGAAGCGAACGAGGAAAGAGGAGAAGAAGCAGAGTCGAAATGGGGCTCCTCTAAAACGATCTCTCCGGCACGGTGGGCGGGCCTCCCGGCGGAGAGTCAGCCTTCGCAACGAGGAGGGAGTAGTTCTAGGTATAGTATGAGTAGCAAAAACGAACAGAAAAAGGACAGCACCCTGCAGCCCCAATTACCTGCCACTCTTGTCCTTCTTCCTCTTCTTCCTCTCGCGCCCCTCATCGCCGCCCGACTTGCTCCCACTGCTCTTCTTGCCTCCCTGCATCACACGCTCGAGCGCCCGACGAGTCTCGCCTTGAGGGAACGTCTTGACGTCGTAGTAGTCGGCGGCGTACTCGAGGAGCCTGCGATTCGGAGAGAGGGTCAGCGAGGGAACCGAAAAGGGAAGAGAATGGCAAGCTTACCACTCGGGGCGGACCTCGGTAACGGTACGAATGAAGTTGCGAGTGGTGAGGACGAACTCTGTGGACGAGCAGCGAAGTCAGCAAGGAGGTCTCGGCGATGGCAACGGCGAGCTGAGGAGCTGGGGAATGGAAGGAGTGAAGGCGCACCGTTATACAGAACCCATTCGGGGTTGTTGTCGAGACCGTTACTAGGGTGCAGGCCGACGATCTGGTTGTCCTTGACGGTGGTGTAGCCGTTCTTGTCTCCCTCGCGATGAGCGACGTGCATGAAGAATCCGCAGGTGAGCGCACGACGAATGTTATCGTAGTACGACTTGTCCTCGAAGGCGGTCGAAACGAGGTCGCTGTTTGAGGTGAAGAGGGAGAAGGTCAGCTCGAGCGAAGAGAGAAAGGGAAGGAGCGAAACGACGAACAGGTCCATCTTCTCCATCGAGCGCTTGAGCTGGTTGCGAACGTTGTCGGCCTGCTGCATGGCACGGAAGGAGACGTAGTTGGCCCAGCACCACTGGCTATCGGGGTCTGCGATGCGAGGAGAAGGTGAGCTTCTGCGCTCGGCGCTCGGCGTCAAGCTGCTAGAGCGGCCACTCACTAGTCCTGTAGGCGTGGTAGAGGTTGAGGAGGGAAAGGTGGTCTCCGTGAGGGTGAGCGAACTGGGCCTTGGCCTCGTCGGCCTCCTTGCGCTGACTGTTGGGGCGGAGGTAGGGGTTGGGAACTGCGAACGAGGAAGGACGAGGTGAGCTCTGGTCATTGGATATGCGAAAGAGGCATTAAAGCTCACCGGAAAGCATGGCCGCGATACTGAGGATCTCGTTCGAACACTTGAACTCGGGCGAGACGATGAGCATCTTGGCAAGCTGAGGCTCGAGAGGAAAGGTCGACATAAGGTCTCCGAGGGGAGTGAGGTCTGCAGGAGGGAGGGAGGGTCAGCATTCGCTCATCATGGTTCTCAACATCCCTCCTTGCGAGCGGGAATTAAGACTCACTGCCCTCGTCGTCGAAAGCGGCCAAGTAGTTGAGCAGCTCCAACGCCCTCATGACCGTCTCGGGCGCAGGAGGATCCATGTAGTCGAAGTGCACCAAGTCGTCGATACCGAGCTTCTTGAGCTCGAGAATGACTGAGGCGAGGTTGCAACGAAGAATCTCGGGGTAGGTTTGCTCCTCGAGCTGTGTTGGGAGTTCAAGAGGCGTGAGAGATGAAGAGGAGGGCGGAGAAAGGAGTTGGAGAAGAGTCGAGGAAAGAGGGTAAGAGGAGAAAGACGGGAGGAAAGACGGGAGGAAAGCCGAAAGTCAGCGCGCCGCTCCGAACAGCGAAGCAAGACCGAGAGCCCAACTCACCTCCTTGACAAAATCGCTCTCCGTGTACAACCTGAAGCACTTTCCGGGCCTTGTCCTTCCCGCACGTCCAGCCCTCTGCTGAGCACTCGCCTTGGAAATGGGCGAAACCAGAAGCGACTCGACTCGGATCCTAGGGTTGTAGATCTTCTGCTTGGAGAATCCGGGGTCGACGACATAGACAATACCATCAATGGTGAGGGACGTCTCGGCAATGTTGGTCGAGATGACGACCTTCCTTCCAGGAGGGCCATCGGGGGTCCTCGGCGCGGGAGCCTTGTCGAAAATCTTCTGCTGCTGTTGAGGAGGGAGGGAGGAGTAGAGAGGGATGGCACGGAGGGGTCCGATCGAGTGGGGGAGGTTGTCGGCTTCCATTGAGATCTTGCGGCAGGCGTCTTCGATCTCCTCCTCTCCGGTGAGGAAGACGAGGATATCTCCCTCGCCTTCGGCTTGGTGGATCATGAGGACGGTACGGATGGCGGCTTCGAGGTAGTCGGGTTCGGGCTCGGGGGTGTAGAAGCTGTGGAAGGGGGAGAGCGGGCAAAGAGGCGAGAGAGGGAAGACGAGGGCGGGCGACGGGGGAGCCAGTGGAGGGTAAGGGAGGAAAGGGTGTCAGCTGGATGTTCATGAGGCCTGGAAGAGCGAACGAAGCGATACTCACACCTCGACCGAGAACGTCCTTCCGGGGACCTTGAGCAGCGGTGCGCCGAAGAAGTAGTTCTGGAACTTGGCGGCATCGAGGGTAGCACTCATGACTACGATCTTAAGGTCTGGCCTCCTCTTGGCGATGTCCTTGAGCAGTCCCATGAGGATATCGGTGGCGAGGGTACGCTCGTGAGCCTCGTCGAGGATGACGGTCGAGTAGCGGGAGAGCATGTGGTCGTTCATGGCCTCACGGAGGAGCATTCCATCGGTCATGTACCTGTGGGAGTAGAAAGGTCAGCTTTGAGGCTTGTAAAGAGGGTCGCAAACGAACGCCGAGCCGAGGGAAGAAGCGAAATACTCACTTGAGGAAGGTCTTGGGGCTGGTGCAGTCCTCGAAACGAATAGAGTATCCGACTTCATCTCCGAGCGAAACGTCCATCTCATCAGCGACACGCTTGGCGACCGACATAGCGGCGACTCGACGAGGCTGAGTGCAAGCAACCTGCAGTCCCGGCCTGCGGAGGTGAGGCAAGTCGGCGTAGGCTACGTATTGAGGGATCCTACGGAAAGTAAGAAGAGATCAGCTAGAGTTCGTAGCGTAGGGAAGCCCGAGCGAGGAGCGAAAGCTCACTGAGTCGTCTTTCCACTGCCCGTCTCTCCGACCATGACGGTGAACTGAGAGCTCTGGAACATCTCGATGAACTCGCTCATCTGCTGGTGCACGGGCAAGTTCTTGCGAAGCTTGAGGATGTCCATGTACCGCTTCGAGTGAGGGCGGAGAGTGAAGGGGTTGGTGGTGCCGTCCTGTGCGAGAGAGAGCAGAGTGGTAAGCAACGACGATGAAAGAGTACAGCCACAAGCATCCCGAGCTGTCCCTCTGATGCCCAACAGCAGCCACTCGAGCTCCGCCCGTCGAGAACAACATGACTTGAGCGAGAATCGTTGCTTACCATGGCCTTCTCGACCTGTTTGCCATCGACTTTTCTAGCGATCCATCCATCAAAAGGAGCTCCTCCCTCGGACGAACCAGTACCGCGCTGGTGAGGCTCGAGGTGAGCCAGGTAGGGGTTGTCGCTCATGGTCGCCCTTGAAATCTGCTCTTGAGCAAGCGAAGACGGCGATGACGGTGCAGGCAAAGGGGAGCGCAGGAGAAGCGCTGTCTGTAGCTGAAACTCCGAAGAGCGAAAGGCGAAGAAGAAAAGAAGCGAGGTAACGAGGTAAGGAGGAAAGGAAGCGAAGGAGCGACCGCTGCCTCGACGAAAACGCGCTGGGCCTGCGAAGGGGCGACCGAAGTGACTTGGGATTCGCCTGCAGCAGCTTAGCGAGCTTGTAATGGGTATTATACAGCATCTGTTACATCTGCAAACCGCCTGCGCTCCTCCAACCCCTCGACCGAGCGCGCCGAACTTCCTCCCTGCCTCGCTTCGTTCATGCATCCTCAGGACCACTGCCGGGGACGAGCATGGCTACGTTGTTTCCGTTGAGCAGAGTGGATCCAGACAGCTTCTTGCTGACACGTCCTGTTGGCAGATTCTCGCTGCGGAACGGGAAGCTCAAGGTCAGCGGAAGCCAGTCGAGGGAGCAGCTCCGCCTGAAACGCACTACTCGGTCACATCCTCGAGCACCATGTCTGTAGGAATATAGGGATTAGCTCAAGCCTCCACTGAGAGTAAAGCGAAAGCTACTCACTGACGTAGTCGTCGAATCCCAGCAGAGTGCCGGTGAACTCGCGCTCTGCGCTCATTGAACGGTCAGCAAGGGTACAGGAAAGGAGCGGAACTGTAGAGCAGTGAACCTGAGCTCACCGGTCTTCATGATGACCCAAATCTTGGAGCCGATAGCCTTGTCAATGAGCTCGAGAGGGAGGATGGTCGATGCCATGACTGGAGAGCGAGTTGGAGCCGATTGAAGGGCGGTAGTGAGGTCAGCTGGTGTAGGAGAGTAGCTTTTAGTGACTACTCACCTGTAAGATGAAGTTGGACTGGAAGCAAATGCGGACGAAGGCAAACCAGCTCTCGAGGCGAGAGCGCGGCTCTCTCTCCTGCCCTTCGCTGCTGCTCCTGCTTGGCTTCAACTCGACTGCAAGATGCGCCCACCACCGTGTCCTCCTTCCGTTACATCCCTTCGCTCATTACTAGCACCACCATTACGTCGTCCACCACTCGTTTCCGCGCCAGCTTCAAGCCCGACCGCCTCAACGAGACGATGGATCAGCGACAAGCAATCCTTTAGGACGAGGCATGGCAATATCAAGGTCGACTTGGTACGTTGCTCCTGCTGTAGTGCTTCACACTGCTGTTCGACCTCGAGTTGGAGCGGCAGCGCGGCATCCTCCCCACACTCCTCATCCTTCCGCTGACCGTCTCTGCACCTCTCCAGACCTCCAAACACGCCATAGGAGTAGCTCAATCTCGCGGCGAGCGACCGTGAGCTTTCACCCGTCCTCGTCTTCATCCTTTGCACGACGGCATCGCCGTCTCGAGCAGGGGAACCTCTGGCGCGGCGGCCGTTGCGTGCCGCTCAAGCTCGGTCGGGCTGACTTTTTGCCCTTCTCGTGTACAGATATCAAGAGGATGCCTATACGGTGAGCTCGGTGATTGTACCGCAGCCAGCGTTGAAACGGAACGTCCTCGGCGTGAGCGGAGGTCAGTCCGATTTTCCCTTCGCCGTTCCCTCAGCCCTTCTGCTCTCCCGTCCCATCTGAAGGCTCGGCATGAAGCGAGCAAGTACTGACCTTGCGATCTCTGCAGCTGCTGGTTGGATGAACGACACTTTCGAGGGCTACCCCGGCGAGGACAGCAGTCCGGGCGCCGAGAAGAAGCGGCAGGTGGCCTTCTTTGCCGTGTACGACGGGTGAGCGTTTCTTCCACTCCAAAACCTTGAAGCTTGCTACCCTCTCAGCCCAGCTAACCCCCGCTCTCCCCCCTTCGCTTCCTCCCCTTCCCTCCTGCCCTCGGCCCTCCCTCCCTCAGTCACGGCGGCCCCCAAGTCTCGACCTACCTTCGCACCAACCTCGCACCATTACTCGAATCCTGCAAACCTTCCGACATTGCCAAGGAGGTAGACGAGTACCGCGCGCTCGGCGGCTACTTGAAGCGATATAGAGGAGGGCCATTAGATCGGTTTAGGGCTAAGAGTGACGAGACGAAGGAGGGCAGGGAGGATATGGGACTGGATGAGATGTGTGTGCTGGCGTTCTTGCAGGTGAGTGCGGTGGAGGCGCTGAAGAAGCGATTTCGAGATCCGAGAGCGCCGAGGGCTGACCTTCCGACCTCCTTCGCAACTCTCCTCCGTCTTTCATCTGCTCGTACAATGCCTCCAAATCTCGCTCACCTCTCGCTCGCCCCTCACGCGCCATTCACAGGCCGACAACGCCGTCCTCGCCGACCCCTCGACCAAGAAATCCGGCTCGGTCGCCACGCTCGCCCTCGTCCACTCGCTCGACACCCCCCACGCACTTCCATACCACTCTTCCTCCCTCATCTCCCTCACCATCGCCCACCTAGGCGACACGCGCGCCCTCCTCGCCTCCACCTCGGGCCGAGTCCAAACCCTCACCGAGAACCATCACGGCGATTCGAGGGTCGAGAGCGAGAGGTTGAGGCAGAGTGGAACGGGTATCGTGACGGATAGCTTTGGGGAGAGCAGGTGGGGTGGCACGTTGGCTAATACGAGGGGGATTGGGGATAGGGAGTTCAAGACGTTGGGCGTTATTGGTGAGCCGGAGGTCTCGAAGAGGGTGCTGAAAGGTGAGTTGTGTTCTCTTCTCGTCGCTAGGCCGCTCCTTCGCCGGCTCGTTCTGAAGAAGCGCGAGGGTCTGCCATCATCGCCGAGCTGACCCGACTGGCTCCCATCTCTGCCTCCCCTTCCTTCCCCTTCCGTTCTTTCTCTCCTGCAACGCTACTTTCAAACCCTCCCCTCTTTTCCTCTCTCCACAAACAGGCGACGAATGGTCTTTCCTCGTCCTCTTCTCCGACGGCATCTCGGACGCCATGTCCGATCAGGAGGTTGTCGACCTCTGTCGCGGCATCAAGGATCCAACGCAAGCGGCAAAGAAGATTGTTTCGTTTGCCGAGGATGTAGGAGGGTGAGTCTGAGTCTCGCGCCTTCGCCATCGCTTCTTCCTCACCTCGCCTCGTCCCCTTCCTCGCCGTTCACCCGCTCCTCGCCTTTTGACCTTCCTTTGCCCGCGTCTGCTCGTGTGCGAATGCTGACCCTTCTTTTCCTTCTCGCCAACAGCGAGGACAACATGACCTGCATTGTCGTCCCCCTCCCCGGCTGGGGTCGCATGGGCGGCGTCGATTCGAGCGCCTCGAGGAGGGAGTTTAGGCTTAGGCAGGTTACCGGAGCTAGCTCGAGGCAGAAGAGGATGTAGAGAGTATTGGTAGGAGGAGGAATCTTGGAAGCAACTGTTGTATCAGCATCGAGCGCCGGCTAGCGGAGAGCGGAGAGGGCTCGGCGAAAAGAGCTGTACGCGAGGAGGCTATTGAGCGAGTGTGCGGGACTCCAGAGCGATCACTTGCGATTAAATCTCCCTACAGACCTGCGAGTCGGGCAAGTTGAAGCAAGCGCGACGGGGGCAATAGCGAGCGGACGGCCTTTCGAGAGCTCTCCCTCCTTCCTCATCTTCACCTCGCTTCATCTCGTCGGTTTCGCCTCCGACCTTCGCTGTAGGACTTCGGGTCACGCTGCTCGTGCAACACCACAAGCTCAGCCTTCAACACCTCCGTCACCGCTCTCGAGCCCTTCCCCCGCGTCCGTCACCTTGCTGCGTCTGAAGCTCGAGCTATGGCGACTGTAGGAAAAGTTAGCAGGTGAGTAGGGGTTTAAGAGCAGTATTAGAGAGCTATAGAGCTGATTTCTCGACTCCACAACAGGCCCTCCCTCCCTTCTCTCCCCACCGAGATCCTCGCGCACATCGCCTCCTTCCTCACCCCCTCGCTCACTCGCCGCTGGCGTCCAGGTGACCGTAGTCACCAGTATTACGAGTGGGAAGAGCAACACAAGACGATCACCGCACTACAGCTCGCCGACCGCCGCTTCGCAGAGATTTGTCGACCGCTCGTCTGGCGCTCGGTGTGCTTCTCGTCGGAGGACGACTCTTGCCAGAAGGGTCCCGCCACCCTTTTCCAGTTGAAAGATGTACAGCCAATGGTCATCGAGCTACGGTGGGAAAGGGACGACTCGACCTACACCGACATGGCCCCGCTCTTCCTTCCCTTCCTCACCAACCTCGCCTCCCTCGCCCTGCACCTGGACACCGAGAACTATAATTGGCCCCTGGTCGTCCCCAAATCTCTCACTAGAGTTCTCCCTCGCCTCAGCGCCCTGCGCAGCCTGCAGTTGGAAGAGTACTACAACGATTTCGAGGACGACGAATTCGACCTCGGCGCTGAGCTACCAGAGCTACGTTCGCTTACCACGGGCAGCTGGTGGGATGCGCACGGGATTCCCAAAAAAAATTATGGACCTCTACTTTGTCGAGGATCGGGAGATCGACTGGGAGAACGACGACGAGGCGACAGTTCTTCGCCAACTCCCCTCCCTGAAGCATCTCACGCTGGACCGCTACCTCGCGCCTCTTCCCCCCAGTTCAGCAACGATTCAGGGCGCTCCAAGGTTCTCGGAATTCCTTGCGGACGAGCTGGAGGGACGTTACGATGAGGAGGTGGGTTTAAGACTCTCCTCGCCGAGATTCTGGGGCTCACTCGCTTTGCTCTCACAGATGAGAGCTACTTTCCCTCTCGAGACTCTCACCATCGCCAAGATCGAGCTCTTTGGATCGTTCGAGGTCGTCAATCTGCTGCGCAAGCTCACCCCGTGTCCCGCACTTCGCTCGCTCGTCTTCGCCGACTGCTCCTTCGACGAGACCGAACTGTTGGCCACATGGTCGTCGCTACAGATGGAAACGGTGAGGCGATTGACCATCAAATTCTTCGAACCCCCTGTGCGTCTTTCTCCCTTCCATGGAGCCTACGAAGCTGCAACTGACCTCGGTCGACTCCACAGTTGAGCTCCCTCAAGTTTCCTCTCCAAAGTCTCCTCGGCGCCTTCCCCAACCTCATCGAGCTCGACACGACCAACATCGCCATCCGTCAAGCTCGCTGCGCGCCACTCGACACTCTCAATGGACTTTCTCTCGAGCTGCAGGCGATTCTGAAGGTCGCTGCAGAGTCGACCAAGCTCGAGCGCCTCGTGCTCCGCTTCCCCGAGTCGAGGGAGATCCTGCGCTGCGAGAAGAGAGGAAGAGGAAAAGAACTTGTTTCCGGATTCGCTCTTGAGCTTTGGCGTCAATGGTGAAGGGGTGGAGGTGAGTGGCGCGCCGAGGACGTCGAGCAGAGTCGGCGCTGACTCGGCTCTCTTCAACAGGACATGCTCGTGACGGTCGGAGTTGTAGCTAATTACCAATCAGATACGCTTACGATACTGTGCAGATCCGAAGTGCCCAGCTCGCCTCTACTTCGCCGAGCAAGCGAAGGAGAAGCGACAAAGTCAACGTATTCCTTTACAGCTCATCCTTCTGCTTCTCCGTCGATCGCTTCTCTTCACTAGGAGCATCCACAGGCACCTTCACGCCGACTGGTACAGGTTGAGCGGCCTCCTTCACTCCCACCGCCTCGACGACGATATCCTTGACGGCGCCGATGGTGCGCTTGCAAGCCATGGTCCAGATACCGCACGAGATACCGCCTGTAGAGGAGAAGAAGTGTTCAACTCTCTCTCCCGCTAAGAAGGGAGCGAAAGGGAGCCTGCAACGCACCCATCGGCGCCGAAGGAAGACCCATCCACCAAGTCGCTGGACCGAACCAGCCAGGAGGGAGGTAGAAGACGGCAGCCTTGCGGTGCCAGGAGGAGATGATGAAGGGCATCACGGTGGTGAGAACCCAGAGGAGTTTCTTGAAGGCGGAAGCGAACGCTTGCTTGGCGGCGGTCGACGAAGCGTCTGCGAAGAGGCTCAAGTCAGCTTCAGCAGAACCGAGAGCAGGAGAGCACGGAGCGTACTGCTAGTCTCGAGCTCAGCCACTGCCTTGTCGAGCTTGCGACGGATGCGAGCCCACTTGCTGAACTCGTCTTGGGACGAGGTGGCAGCTAGCTCAGCGCGAAGCTTGAGGATGTCGGATTTGAGGGCACGGTTGGCTGCTGATCCCGGTGGACCGAACGCCATCGAGTAAGGTTGGTAGAACTGTGGGGCAGCAACGGTCAGCCGAGACGAGCGAGCGCTGGGAGATGAGGGGCAGCTCACCAGGTCGGCGAGCGTGTCTTTGCCAATCCAACCGACTGCCTCGACGGCGAGGGTGATGCAGAAGAGTAGTACTGCCAAGTCGATGTCGAACATGATGACGAAGCAGCCGAAACGAAGGAGCACAAGGAGCGAAACCCGTCGAATCGCTTGTCTCCCTCCTCCCCTTCACCTCGCTTTTAGCTCTTCTCGTCGCTTCGCCTGCAACTCGAGAGCGCCCTTTCGTTCGGTAGCAGCAAGGAGACCCCGCTCTCGACTAGCATGTCGCTCGGTCAGCCTCAGCCTTTCGCCTTGCGCGCCGACCCAAACGCTGCGCCCAGGGTCGAGCAGTTCCGCGCCGACCTCAACGTCCGCCTCACCTGCCCCGACTGCCAGGATGAGAATGTGCAGCTCGTAGAAGAGTTTGGCTCGGGCGATTTGGTCTGCGGAGGCTGTGGTGCGCTGCCAGCTTCGTTCGAGGCAGAAGACCAGCAAGCTGACGCATCTCTCTCCCCTTTGATGCGCTACAGGGCTCGTGCTGGGAGATAGGATCGTCGACACGCGTTCAGAGTGTACGTTTGAAGCTCTTTCTCCCCTCCACGAAGTAGCGGAGCAGGGGGAGAGACTTCGAGCGGAGTGGCGCTCTGCAGGCGGAGTCAGCTCTTGCTTAGAGTGGTCTAACGGACCAGCGATAAGCTTGAGAGGGCGTTCAGAGTGTTTGTTGAGCTACAGGAACATCGCATGTTGAACCTGCTTCCCTTTTCTCCCTTCTCCTTCCTCTCCACAGGGCGTTCCTTCGCCGACTCCGAGGGCGACGACCCGTCTCGTGTAGGAGGTCCTCAGGATCCCCTCCTCGACGCCGCCGAGCAATTCTCGACCATCATCTCGTTCAAGGACGGCAACACGGGCGCAGCCAAAGCCCTTCAGATGGCCGCTTCGCGAGTCTCGAAGGATCAAGGCGGCGGTCGCGACCTCCAGGCGGCCTTTTGTGACATCGGTACCATGTGCGATGTCATCAGTCTTCCGAGGTCGATTGTCGACACGAGCAAGCAGCTCTTCAAGCGCGTCGACGAGGAGAAGCTGCTCAAGGGAAAGAGTCAGGATGCCATCATCGCCGCCTGCATCTTCATTGCCTGCAGGCAGGGTCGAGTAGCGAGGACGTTCAAGGAGATTGTGGCTCTGACCAATGTACCCAAGAAGGTGAGTTCCGGACGTCGAAATTCGCTTTCGGCTTGGCGCTGACCTCGGCGCTTTCGCAGGATATCGGCCAATGCTTCAAGGTCCTCGAGCGCGCCTTCGAGACGACTGCTCCCGGTCAAGCTCCTCCCTCCTCCGCCACTTCCGCCGACTCACTCATCACGCGTTATTGCAATCACCTCGGTCTGCCCGTACCCGTCCAGCGCGCCAGTGTCTACGTCGGCACTCGCGCGGGAGAGGAAGGCATCCTCGCTGGAAGGAGTCCCATCACCATCGCCGCTGCCTGCATCCTCTTCGCGACGATGCTGTGGGGCGTGGCCAAGCCAACGAAGGACATCGCCATGGTCGCCGGCGTGCAAGAGTCGACGATTCGCACGGCCTTCAAGTGAGCTTTCATTCGCTCTACGTTCGTTCTCTCTTCGTGCTCACCGCTCGACTTGCTTTGCAGGATCCTCACCCAGGACAAGGAGAAGCTCGTCAACCAGCAGTGGTTCGACGCCTCTCGCCTCGAGGGCACTCGCGCCGACTGGGCCAACCTCGGTCTTTAACGGCATTTTCCGTCTCGACATTCCCTACTCTCATCCTTCTCGTCTCCCTCGACCTCTCCCCCTTTCGACAATCGACTCGTTCACTCAAGTAGCGATAGCGACAGGCGTAGGCCGAGCTGAGGCAGGGAGATGAGGGCTTCCTTACAAATCTGTAGCACCTTCCTCGTTTGCTGTAATCGTGCAGCTCTTTTCTGTTGAAGCGGTTGGTGAGATCTGGTAGCTTTTGAGTGAGCGAGCGTTCAAATGCTGATACACCAAAGCGAGCGAATGGCGATCGACTGCTCGGCGAAGGCTTTGCTGCTCAATGCGAGCTCTGTAGGTATGCATCGGACTCTCAACAAGCAGGAATGTATTTTCACTCTCATCCCTTCCCCACTGTTTACCTCTTCACCCCTAGCAGCCAGCGCTCGACCCTCGCGCTTGCGGCCAGCTTCCTCCTCTCCTTCCTGCACTTCACTCGTTTGCTCTCGTCTCTCGCCTCCGCCTACGATGGATCGCGAGAAGGGATTAGTAGGTGCTACGCTACTACAACTGCAGATTGACGGGCTCGTGGAAGCTGTCAACGAGGACGAGGTGCTCGAGGTGCTGTCCGGATTGCGCTTGCTCGAAGGCGAACAGCTCAACTTTGCTCGTGAGCTGATGTAACTCGACAGTGCAGCTTGAACCATGCTCACACTCTTCTCTCACTGCAACACAGACTCGTCGACTGGCTTCAGCCCTCTTCAATCCGCCGTCTTTGAGCAACACCACCTCCGCAAGCTCATCGTTCACCTTCTGCTGACCAAGGGAGCGAGCTACAAGATCGGGGAGCACAACTCGATGGAGCTCGCTCGTCAGTGCGGAAACGAAGAGATCTTTGAGCTGCTGAGCGAGTGGGATCGCGGCAAGCGCGGAGGGAAGCTCGGTGAGTCGTCGACATCTGGCAAGGATGGGGCGCAGTAGGGAGCCGACTAGCTGATACTCACTTTGGGTATTTCACAGCTAAACTCGCCCGCCATCTGATCACCCTCACCGACGAGGAAGCCGCCGCTTGGAAGGAGCAGACCATCGCCGAGGAGCAGCAGCGCGAGGATCAGCTGGTCAACCGCGACCACATCTGGACCAGCGCCTTCGAGCCAAATATAACTACTAAACTAGACGATTGGAACCCTCCGAACGAGCTCCAACCCATCAGAACCACTGCTCCAACACCCAACGACGACCTCGCTTCCCTCCCGCCCGTTTTCGTCAACCACGAGCTGAGGAGTACCTACTACACCCAGCTTCCTCCCATCTACATTTTGAATCACCTCTCTGGCCGACCGACGACTTACACCTTCGTCATTCGCATCGACCCTATCTCACCAGAGATCACTCGCGCCGAGATCGCCGCCTACGTCTGCTCCGTTATCCCCCCTTCCTCCATCGCTCACTTGAGCGTCGGCGAGCGCAGTAGAGACAAGAAGTTCGCCCTCATCTATTTCAAAACCCTCACCGAAGTCTCTCAAACTTTGACGAGCTTCACGTTCTCGGCGCTGAGAGGAACGACGGTGACCGCCGTGGAGGCATTGCCGGTCTTATACGTTGGAGGGTGGGGGCACGGGGCGGGAGAGCAGGACATGTACGGCTTCCTCGCGGAGCAGGGCTGTCCTCCGGGGCGAGTCTTTCAGCCGCCGGGGAAGTCCTTTTGCTTCGTGCACTTTGCGACGATCGCAGAAGCTGAAGCAGCGCTCAAGATGGTCAACGGGGCTACGTTCTGGGCGCGTCGTATCCTCAACGCGCGCTGGAGGGAGAATGGGTACGTTCGCTTTGCTCGGTCGAGCGAGGCTCTTCTGATCTCGTCACTGAAACTACTGCCACTCCGCAGAGTCCAGAGCAGCTTTCAGACGACGATCCGACCTCCCAACTTTCAAATGCTGGAGAAGGCCGACCTCGCCACTTTCACCTCTCGCGTCTCGCGGCTCGGCTGGCGCTCGGCGATTCAGCAATACACCACCGGCACGCACGCCCCTCTCCCTGCGCTCAGCTCGGAGATCCAGCTCAACTCCTTCACTACCCCTTCGCCAAGTATCCCGCCCGCACCCTCAGCCCTCCCAACCTCCTGCGCCGAAGTTTCGAAACTCGCGCCGCCCTCCTCCAGCGACGACTCGGCACCCGTTCCTCCTCTCCCGACGCCTTCCTTCACGCTCTTCCTCGGTCTCCTCAGATCGGGCTCCGACTTCCTTCTCTTATCGCTTTGTCAAGGCCTTCTAGGCCGCGCGCCTCTCAGTGCTCAAGTCGAGCCGAGTGAGAGTAACGAGGCGGCGACAATGCTCAAGGTCGAAGTAGAGTCGCGAGACGAAAGGAAGAAGCTGGTGCAGCAACTCGCCGAGTTGGAGATTGGTGGAAAGAGGCTTGTAGCCGGTTTCACTCGCGAGGCTTTGAATCAAGGGTACGTCGCTTCCTGCCTCGAACTTGAAGCCGTCAGCCGAGAACGAGCTCGAGCTGAAGCTGTCTGCTGACTCACGGCTTTGCCTATTCTTTCCTGCAGACTCAAACTCGCTTCTGAAGGATCTTCATCACCCGCCAGCGCCATCGAAATGCAGTACCCTACACCCCTCACTTCTCGCGCCGGCTCGTCCGAATCGCCGATCTTGTGAGCTCCCCCCTCCCGAGGATTCATGCCCCGTCAGCTCGGTTGCTAATCATGAGTATTTACTCCCTCTCTGAAGCATCCGTCAAGATCCTCGCCTTCGCACGAGGCAGCACAGTGCTTCGTCGCCGCCGCTCGGATGAGCTTGTGTAGGAACGCGAGGGAGGAGCAACCGAGTCCATTGGAGCGCTTGAGAGCGGTTTGAAGCTGTACTTAGCCCCACGTTTCTACCCAAACTTGTACACCCGAACTTGGGAGAGCTCGCGAAAGCGTTCAGACTCCGGCGCTCGCGAGGCGATCTTGGTGTGAGAATCTACAAGTCGTTGCTTCTAATCTACCGTCCCAACCTCATCTGCGCTCCTCCATACAAATCTAATGCGCGGCGTAGTACAGGCCATGCCAGTGTCGGCGGTGGAAGCCAATCCGGTGAAGGGTGGTGGCTGCGAGAAGGGAGGGCATCAGCCGAGTTCGAGGTGGAGAGCGCGAAACGGCCCAAGACTCACTACATCTCCGTGAGCCGAATCTGCCAAGGCGGAAACCCTCTCAGCCTGAGGTATGGACCCCCCAGAACGAGCAACAAGTCCGGCTCGGCGAAAGTCCCCTTCTCGACTTTCTCCTCCACCACGCCCGTGGTCAAGCTCTCCGACTTGTAAGTTCTCTTGCGCACTCCATGGGCTAGCTCTTGTGCTACTCGAGCCAGCTGAGGACGACCGGCGCGGCGGGAGAGGAGGTTGATGAGGAGGGAGGAAGGCGGAGGAGGGGAGACGGCGCCTGTTCAACCGAAGGAGGGTCAGCGACGGCCTCGGCGAGAGAGACAGGAAGGGACGCACCATCTCCTCCTGAATCAGAGACACCACAGCCGCTGTCTACTTCTGCTCGAGTCGGAGACGTGTCGGTGCTCTCCTTGAGCTTGGCGAGTCGGCGAGTCGTCGTGGCGATTTTGAAGCTTTGAAAGCCGGCTGGGGATTCGGCGAGGGGTTGAAGAATAATGCAAGAGGTAGATAATGATGATGCGATGGACTGAGCCTGGCGGTCGAGGATCCCTGCGAGCGGAGAGAGCGCTGTGAGCAACACGCGCCAGTTTGAGCGGCGATACAGAGGCCAGCTCACCTCGTTCATCGTACAGCGAGAGCTCTTCGATCCCTAATTGATCGCTCCACTTGACCAATCGCCCGATATCGCTCGCCAACTTGGCCACCTCGACCTGCTCCTCCTTGTCCTTGCTCCCTCGCCTCCAACTCGCTACATTCCATCTCTTACCCACCGCAAACAGGACAGACAGCTTCCTCGGGGTCTTCTTCCACCTCTTCCTTGCCTCCTCGATCTCGTAGACCGTCGGTGCCAGAGGAGAGCTTGTTGACGAGTTGCGAGGGAAGGGCGAGAGTTGGCGGAGGAGGGCCAAGAGACGAGAGAAGGCGAAACAGAAATGAAGGATGACGAGTACTACTGCCTGCAACGGCAGCAGGAAGAGCCAAAGCATCCCCAGTGAGGAGCGGCGGAAACGAGAAGGAAAGCGCAGGAGGGAGAGCTGCGAAAGGCGCTCGCTTGGGGTTCGAGGTCGGCGCTGGGAGGGCTAGCGAGTCTATGAAAGCAGGAGAGGAATCGAAGTGCACAGAGATATACACAGTCTCGTCGACTTCTTAACGCAAGCCCCTCGATGAAGCTGAGATAGAGCCCCTTAGCGAACGCCGAACTCTCGCTCTTCGAACTCTCGCTGATGCGCTTGCTGTACGAGTATAGGAAGTAGATGGAAGGCTGCATCAGAGCATATTCATCTACTCGAGAAGACCCTCAAGACGACCCCAGCTGCTCCTCTTGATCACTTCTCCTCTCCCCCTCGGCCCTCTCGCTACCCCTCCTCCCCGTCTGCCCCTGCTCCCACCCCAACAGCTTCTCCACAATCTTCCTTCTCGCTCGCTCCTTCTCCACGACCCTCTCACTTTCCTCCAACGCCTCACCGAGCGCCTCCATCTCCCGGTAGCAAGCCTCGAGCTTCCCCTTCTGCTCCAGCAACTTGAGTCGAACTCGTTCCGAGACGTCCTCAAAGTGCGTGCGAGTGGTGAGGAGTTCGGAGTGTAATGTTGCGTTGGCTGACTCGGAGGTGCGGAGGAGATGGGTGAGACTGTGAAGGGGAGGGGGAGGTAAAGGTCAGCGCCGAGTTGTGACGGGAGAGAGTTATGCAGCGGGCGAACGACGAAGCGAGCTACGTGCCGATTCCGTTCATCTTCTAATCGTTGCAGTGCGGTGGAGGAGATGCCGGATGGACCTGGAGCAGCTGGCCGAGGTGCGAAGCCTTGTCCATCGGTCGACTGCTCAAGCGAAGGCCGGCAGAGAGGCTGTCAATGGGGCATTCTCTCGAAATAGAGATGGAAAGAAACACTCACTCCCTCGTAAAGCCTCTTGAGCGCCGATCGCTCGTGTCGTGCTTCTTCAAGCTCGTGCCGAAGCTGGGCGATTTGAGCATTGAGCTCCTGGATGGTCTGGCGTAGGTCGTGATCCTCGCTATATAGAGGCGGGTCAGTCAGCTATAAGACAAGAAAGAACAAGACGGAGAGCGCAGCTCACCCGTCACGAGCTGGCGGTAGCTCCGAGCCCGATGTCTCGTCGACGAAGGAACTCGAGTCGCCTCCATCTCTTGCCGGCGGTCCTCCACCGAGTCGAGCAATCTGGGGAGGCAGTAAAGTCAGCTCGAGATACTGTCTAAGCCTCCAGAGTTTTCAGCTTACCTCTCGTTCCAGCTCGCGAACCTCCTCCTCGAGCGCGGCCGTCTCGCCATCGTTCTTCGAATGAGCAGCAGCAGCTCGTACGGCAGGTAGATCGAGTATTGAGCCGCTACGTATGTGTGCTTTGCCCTTGCCCTTGCTGCGAGATGGAGGAGGCCGCTGTTGAAGGAGAAGGTCAGCACCGAGAAAGGAAGAGCTCGTTCGGAGGCCAGCTCACTTGATCTGGTGCTGGCGAGTCTGGAGGTAGAGGTACATCTTGAGGTGCACGGAGGTCGACTCGGCCTGCAAGGCCCAGAAGCGTGTCGAGTGAGCCGTACAGCTCGGCCATCTCCCTCCTTCTCAGCGACTGATCCGCTTCGAGCCGAGTGATCTGCGCGCAGAGGAGTGATCAGCTCAGGGAGCACCTCGGCGGGGAATTGAAAGCACCCACTTCCTCATCCCTCTCGAACAGCAGGCGATCTGCCTCGCGTCTGACCCTCTCGAGCTCCCTCGCGAGGTCGGCGACGATTTGACGAGTGCGAAGACGGGGCGCCGAGGCTGAAGTGCTGGCCACTGGGGCATGCGGAGGATTTGAAGAGCCGTGTCGTTTGCGGGGGGATTGCGAGGTCGTGAGATGGGTTACGTCGGAGGAGGAAGAGGATGATGAAGCCGAGGAGGAGCGCCGGGACCGAGAGATGGGCGGGGCTGTCGATTCGAGAGGTCAGGCGGACTCGGAAACGTTACAGAAGGGCTTTTTTGATCTCACTGATGGGTTTGAGGACCGTGAAGCTTGTCTCCATTCGACTATGCCGGTCATTGAGGGCTCGTCCGCCTGCGAAGGTCGACAACAAGCGGTGAGCTCGGCGTTGAAAGCTCTCTGGACCTTCAACTCACCACTAGACCTCTGTGCTAGCTCCTCCGCTTCCCTCAACCTCCGCTCTTCCCTCCACCGTCCTTCCCAGACGCTACAAAGCGCGCGAAGACCGTCGCGTTCCTCCTCGACGCGGCTGAGCTGTTGATGGTGCAGGAGCTTGAGCGAGGAAAGAGTCGACTCGGAAGCTGCTAGACGGTTGGAGAGTAGATTGAGATGCGAAGTGAGATGCGAGAGCGAGGTGCGGAGTGAGGCGACCTGTTGGATGAAGCTGGGTCAGCTGTAGCTTAACAGGCAAGTGAAGAGCTCCAGACAGCTCAACATCCAGCTCTCACGCACCTTATGCTCTGCTACCCAGCGTTCCCTGTCGCCTTCCTGGGCTGAATGCGTTCTCACGAGAAGGAGGAGCGCGTTGAGCACTGCAGGTGAGTCGTTGAGGGGTGCAAGATCCTGTCGAGTAAGTCGAGGGGCTGCATGTTGTAGCAGAGAGAAGAGCAGCTCCCCCGACGAGTCGGCTGCCATCTCGGCGATGAGGTAGAGGGTCAAGGGGCGCTGACTCGAGGTGAAGGAGACAAAGGGGTCCGAGACGAGCGGTGGGAAGCGGCTGCAGTGAGAGCCAAGTCGGATAGTAAGGCGTCGAGGAGAGTCTTGCGAGTAGCGAGTATTCTGGTAGCGGGCAGAGGTGCGCCAGAGGAAGGAGCAGAATGAGCTCGGCGATCCCTTCACACTTCGCTGCCTCCATCGTGCGCGTGAGGAGATATCTCCCACACATGCAGTACACTCGAAAAAGTAGCACAAGAACATCTATACTCCAAACTCCTCGATGACCGACCGAGGCTTCACGTACTCGCCGAGCGGGACGTAGGGGATCTCGGGGAAGCTGCGAAAGAGAGTCGGTGCGGGCGGGAGGGAAAGGAAGAAGCAGAGAGGAATCGAATCAGCTCACACTCTCTCTAGAAGACTTCAGCCAAGCACAGAAGCACTCACCCAAACGCCGCCAGACTGCCCAACTCGATTCCTCGCTCGGTGTCCGTCCATTGAGGCGCCGCCGTGACGCCGATAACGACGACGCGCAGGCCGTACTTGTAGTCTGGAGTGCCGAGAGCATTTCCACTCTGTCCATCAATCACCGCGATGAGGTCGGGCACGGTGGCGATGATCTGTGAATTAGGAAAAGGTGAGCGAGCTTCGGAGGAGGGTTAAGAAAGCAACATACCTCGGGCTTGGAGCCGTCTTGTAGATCGTGCTCGGCGTAGAGGTTCTCGTTCTTGAAGGGAATGCTGAGCGTGCCAGTGAATCGCTGCGAGAGACTGCCGTCGTCGGTTTGATTTTCGCTCGCCGTGGCGGCGATGGTGATGCAGCCGATGGTGTGGCCCTTGTATACTCTGCAAGTGGGGATAGCGAGGTCAATACACTAAGAAAACTGCTCCAGATAAGCTAGAAGCGCTCACTGCCTCGAAACGTCGGTGATCTTGCCGCTGAAGAGGATGCGACCCGTCTTGGATCCGCCGAGAGCGTCGACGATGACATTGCCGACCTGCGCAAGGTTGTGCTGCTTGGTAGCAAGAGCGACAGAACGCCCGATACGCCATGCGAGCGAGACGGTGTTGGCGACGGCGGCCTTGCGACAGAACTCCGCGGAGAGGGGGCGGCAAGCGTGACCGACTTGCGAGCTGTGGGAGGCGGGTGTCAGTAAGGGGGCCGTTGACAGTAACCGGAGAAGGCTTACCCCATCTCTACACAAGCAGCTCGTAGCGCTGCGTCGATATCGCGGTCGGTCTTGGCCTTGGTCATGATCTGCGAGTCGTCGAGGCTCAGCGAATCGCTTTTTCGGCGTTGAGAAGCGAGAGCTCACCATTATGTTGCCGTCACCGCTCGAGATAGCGCCAGGAAGCATGTTCTCTCCTCGACCACTGTAGTCGTAGACGTTGGGCGTCGTTTGCCAGCCCTGAAAGCGAGAAGGGTGAGCTCGGCGTTCGTCGACGGAGAAGAGGAAGCGCGCCCACGGTTGGGTAAGCCCTGCCCATGAAGTCGGCGTCGAGGACCGGAATGTTGTGCTTTGAGGTAGCGCCAGCGATCATCTGTTGAGAGAGAAGAGGTTAGCGATACGGAGCAGGAGGAGCGAGTGAAGAGCTCACGTTGACCATCCCGTTGCCTCCGCCGATCTCGAGAGCGCAAAGAGCCGCTAGCTTAGAGATCTGCACATGATCAAGGTTAGAAGAGTCTGTCTGCGAGATCAAGGAAACGAGAACTCACGCCCATGTACTGTAGAAGAGCGGTAGTCGCCTCGGCGTACTCCTCGCCGTCCATTCGCTCTGCACAGACCTCGGGAGATCCCTGTGAAGGTGAAGAGGTCGGTCAGTTACGTGTATTAAAGCTGCTTCCGCTCAATCACGCTCACCAAGTGGCCTCCCCAGCCGACCTGCGCATCGTCCGCCAGCGACGCTAAATCCACCACAGTGAGCCTATCACCGTTTCGGTGCATCTGCCTGAGCTCGAGGAAGATGTGATGAGGGGAACCTCCGCCGCCGCAACCGAGGAAATAGCAGCCTTCGGCGATGAACTCGAGATCGAGCTCGGAGAGGCTCCAAACGCCGGCTTTGACCGCGGGCTTGTACTCGAGCAGGTCGGCTGCTGTGATGACGGGGTCGATCTCGGAGGTGGATGGAGTAGGAGAGGTGATGGCGGAGGCTGGCGACGAGGTGGTAGGAGAAGGCGAATCCTCGGCGATGGTGTCCTCCTCGGTCTCGTCGCTCACGCCGCTCCATTCCCCAGCTGCTTTAACGTAGAAGCGACACTTGCCCGCAGTGTACGCAATTGGGATAGCCTCCGACTCGATAATGACGACCTTGTCGGGGTTGGCGCCAGCTGCGATGGCTCGAGAGACGGCCAGGGCTTCGACTCGCTTCTGAACGACGGCGATGGGCGAATCGGAGATGTTCTCGACCGAGTCGACGACACCTGAGACCTGTATTTATAAGATGTCAGCTAAGCGAGTGGAGGCGGCAGCTCGAAAGACAACTCGCCTGAGCGATGGCAGCTCCGACGGCGTTGGCAACGTCAAAGTTCTTGAAGCGAACGACGCGGCTGATGCCTGCGAGCGAGTCGGGAGCCAGGATAGCTCCTCCTCCGACGAGGTAGACTGGTAGTTCTTGCGCCGAAGTCTTCCTGTGAAGGGCGGGAAAGGACGTGAGCAGCTGTCGGCTTCGGCGAAGCGTCAAAACTCACATCGCGTCAAGAGTGATCTCCAGCATGGCCTTCATGCGTGCCTCAGCCGCCTCGACCAAAGAAGCATCAACGTGGGCGACCTTGTTGGCATTGCCGACGCTAGGAGCTCGGCCAGAAGCCACGACGACGTCGGTCGCGGTGAGGGTGGATCCGCCGAACGCGAGACCTTCGGAGAGGATGCGGTAGCCGACTGAAGTGGGTCCGACTGTCGTCTTTCCACCTTCTTGACGAACATGCGAGCCCCCACCGAGACCGATACTGCGAGCGTCGACGCAAGAAAGAAAGTTAGCTCGGTCGCCGAGCTGAAGCGAAAGGCGAACGACGCTCACCTCGTAACTTGAGGCATGGAGAAGTTGAGGCGCACTCCGCAAAGAAGATGGTGTGCAGCCGCTTGACGAGGAAAACCGTTAGGTCTGGAGGGGAAAGGTCAGCAGCGAACGAGGCGCGAGACGTCGACCGAGCGGCGAGCGCTCACAGCAACATGCCGACCTCGGTCGTCGTTCCTCCGATATCCACGACCAGCGCCGCCTCCTTCTTTGCTCCTCCGGATTCGAGGTTAGCCAGGAAGGCTGCTCCTCGCATCGAGTTGGTGGGTCCCGAGGAGAAGGTGCGAATGGGAAGGACAGCGGCCTGCGAGCAGCTGAGGAGGGTGCCGTCGTTGCTGGTGATGAAGACTGGGCATCGGAGACCTAGAGTCTTGGCTGCGAGCTTGAAGCCATTGACCGTGCGGCGGGCGAAGCGAAGGAGAGCGGCGTTGAGAATCGAAGCGTTCTCTCGCTCGAGGATTCCAATGTGAGCGACCGTCTTGGAGAGGGTGATGTCGACGTCTGGCAGGCGCTCCATAATGAGTTCGCGTACTAGCTCTTCTTGTCCGAGAGTGAAGTCGATGGGAGCGTACACCGAGACGATGGCAATGGCCCGAATGCCCTGTCGTTGACGAAGAGGATCAGCCTCCACTCGACATTCCAAAACTACCTGGCGATCTCTCACCTGAGCTCGAATGACCTCGCATGCATCATATATTTCTTGTGGTTTGACCGGCGAGACTGAAGAGGAAGACGGGTCAACTCGATTCAAAAGAAGAGCTCGGCGAAGAACTCACTCTCTCGGCCGTCGATTTGAAGACCACCCGAGAGCAAGAACGACGGGCCTTCGAGTACTGGAGAGCAAGAAAAGTCAATAGAGGCTCGCAACGCTGCTGGAACAGCACTCACTGCCGCGAAGCTCGCGAGGGAAGCCACAGAACGGAGGCGTGCCGTGCGAGAAGGGTCCGCAGAGGCGAATGACTGCAACGCGCTCCAGACGGTTGATATCACGCTCAATCAAAGCGTTTACAAAGTGCTGCAGAGTGATCAAGCGAAGTCAGCTGGGAGCAGGTGAGCTGCACAATCTCGCTCGAAGCCGAGCTCACAGTCGTTCCTATTGAGAGCCCCTGTACTGAATCGAGAGCCTCGCCCTTCAGGACAGCTGCGATGGCATTCTGGATACCGAGGGTGACATCGAGGGTTGTAGGAGCCTTGGATGAAGCTACGACCGCGCCACGAGCGGGCGACGGCGAGAGGTCGAGAAGAACGGCGTCGCTGCAGATCGGTAAAAGGTCAGCGGTGGCTTGTTCTACCTCCCAGCGCAAGATACTCACGTGTTGGTACCTCCTACGTCTACTCCCACGCGCAAGGTCGCTCCAGAGAGAGTCATGATTCGAGGAAGCGGCGAACGGCGGGCGGCGAGCGAAGGGGGAACGAGAGGGGGCGAAGCTTGAAGGAATGAGCGTCGAGCGAGGTCGTCGACGTGCAGAAAGTGCTGAACGTTGAGCTGGATAGAGCGATACCGCGCTGCAGGCGATGGCGGGGCAGGCAGCGGTGGAGGAGAGCGCGTTGACCTTGGTGGAGCTCAGCCAGCGGTGGGCTGCAATGAGGATGCCGAAGCAGAGCCGTGCCCTTCAAAGTAGTAGGTGACCTCCAGCTCGAAAGTCGGGTAGTAGCAGGACAGCGAGCGAGTCGGCGGAGCCAGAGGGAGGGAAGCTCGAGACGTCGAGCTCTTGTCGCTTCTCTTCCGACCACATCACTGCTTGTCTGCTCGTCTGCTTTATCGACCCAAAACATCCTTATCTTTGCTGCTTACACACAGCCCACCAGCTCGGCCTTCGCAAGCCCTCCAGCAGCCCGAAGCTCGCTCTCCTCCACCGCTCCTCCACCTCTCAGCTTTCGCGGGGGACTTGAAGAGAGTGGAGAGCGTGTTGTGCTCTAGTGCGAGCTTATCTCCTTGTGCTCTCCCCGCGCCCTCACCACCACCACCCTACAGCAGCATGCCAGGACTCCTCCTCGACCCAGAGACCGTCGGCGGCATCCCCATCATCGACTTTGAAGGCTTCGGTGACGGTACTACAGAGAGGGCCATCGAGATCGGAAACAGCTTCTACGAGGCGTGCAGGGATGTGGGGTTCGCCTACCTCGTCAACACCGGCATCCCTCAAGATTCGGTCGACGAGATGTTCGCCTGGTCTGCTCGCTTCTTTGCGCTTCCTATCGAGGTGAAGCAGAAGATCCCTCATCCTCCTTCGGGTCAAGAGCACCGCGGCTACTCGGGAATCGGCGTCGAGCAGGTCTCTCAGATGGTGAGTCGGCTCGGCTTTCCCTCGGCGCGCTCTTCCATCGTCGCTGACGCTCGGCGATTGCGTTTCTACAGGTCTTCGACAAGGCTGAGCTCGATGCTATCCGTCTCAAGGCGCCCGATTTCAAGGAATCCTTCGACTCGGGAAACGATGGAGCTCACGTCCCCGTGCACAACCTCTGGCTGCCCGGTGAGTAGCGTCGAGCTATCTACCTCAAAGTCTGGGAGCTGACCTCTCTGTCTACAGATGAAGACCTTCCTGGTTTCCGAGCCTACTGCACCTCCTTCTTCAGCGAGTGCCGAGGCATCCAGATGAAGGTGCTCAACGCTCTCGCCCTCGGCATGCCCGAGGTGGCCCCCGACTTCTTCGAAAGCTTCCACCAAGAGGCCGACAACCAGCTCCGACTTCTACACTACCCGAGTGCACCAACCGACGTCTTCAAGACGGGCTCCAAGGGTCGCATCGGCGCTCATACCGTGAGCGAGCTTCGCTTCGCGCTCGGCGGCGCTCTTGTACTTTGACGGGCAAGAAAGCTGACCAGCTCACTTGCAGGACTTCTCCACCTGTACACTGCTCTTCCAGGACTCTTGCGGTGGGTTGGAAGTGGAAGACCCTCACCACCCAGGTGTCTTCCTTCCCGCTCCTCCCATACCCGGCGCCATCGTCTTCAACGTCGGCGACTTCCTCATGCGCTGGTCGAATGGTGAGTGTGCTCTTCCTTCGAATTTTCTCCTCTCGGCGCCGAGGCGACCTTAGCTGACCCTTCCCTCTCCCTCAAGACACGCTCAAATCAACCCTTCACCGAGTGCGAGCTCCTCCACCAAGGCCCACCGACAATGGAATGACTCGCGAGCGCTTCTCCATCCCCTACGTGAGTTTTACGATTCGCTCTGTTGGACTGAAATCTCTCGGCCTCGACGCTGACCATTCTCTTCTCCTCCAGTTCATCTCAGCCGATGTCGACTCGCGCATCGAGGCTCTTCCTGGTACCTTCGGACCCGACCGCCCTCGCAAGTACGAGAGTATTACCGCCGGAGACTACGTCAACATGGTGAGTCGCCTCGAGGAGCTTTCGCAAACGAGCTCGGCTGATCTCCTTCCCTTTCGCAGCGCCTCAACGCGACTTACTGAGACCCTCAATACCCTTTTGCCGCTTCGTACTTCTTTGCAGTGAAACCGATTCGTCTTTTACCATTCGGAGCATGCTGAGAGACCCCCCAGCGAGCGGGGCTGAAGAGAGTTCAAAATTGCCATCGGGTCTTAACGCGCAGCGCAGCTCGGTGAGCCCTCGAGTTCAAAGCGAGGGCGAGCTCAAAAGAAAGGACTCTTCGGTAGCGCCGATGCACTCACGCTCTGATAGAGGATGCAGCTGCTTCGCGGTGGCATCAAAAGCTCAAGCACCCGCTAAGACGAGAGGGTGGGAGCTCGACCGAGCTTCGCGATTCGCCTCTAACGCGACTGTGAAGGCGATGGGCGGCTGCATTGCGAATCTGAGGCTGGATAGGACTAAGGTGGAACGTGTTTCTAGTCAATGTGGCACTCGAGGTCGGCGTAGTACCTGCAGAATTCGAAGAGCGAGTCAGCGCCACCATCGCCGAGGAAGAAGTGCGAGTGTACTTGTAGCCGATAACCTCGCTGAAGTCGCAGTAGCGGCGGCGATCGGGGATGTCATCAATCTTGGCTACATCCTCAGCGGCAAGGGGGACGTAGCGAGCGTTCTCAAGGATCCTCTTCGGGGTCGTCGACTTGGGAAGAACCGAAAGGCCCGAGGACAGCTGCCACGAGATGAGGATTTGGGCGGGTGTCGCTTCGTACCTATGAAAGTTGATTGCGAGGTCAGCGTGAGCTCATCAAGCCCTAATTCGTTGAATCCAGCCGCCTCGGCGGAACCGCTTCGGCGAAGGACTCACTTCTCGGCCAAATCAGTCACCACGGCGTTCTTAAGCACGGGAGGAAGGGTGTCTCCTTTGGCGTACGAAGGGTTCTGTGTCAGAAGGCGAGTCAGATCGAGTCTTTCAAGCGGTCAAGCCCCCTCGGCGACTCCTTCGGAGCTCTTTTAACTCACCGTGTTGCCGAGCGGAGAGTAGGCGGTGACATGGATTCCCCACTGCAAGGAGAGTTAGTTTTACTGCTCTCCACCTCGACAAACGTAAACTACTCACCTCCTCGTGCTTCTTGATAAAGTCGTGCTGAGGGAGATAGGGGTGGCGCTCGAGCTGCGAAAGCAGAAGAGTCAGCCACGTTTGACTCTCGGCGATCTTTCAAAGTGCAAGGTACAAGCTTTATTGACAGCGTACCTGGTGTACAGCCGGCTTGACCTTGCAGCTGGCGAGGAGCGTCTCCACTTCGGCTTGCGAGAAGTTGCTGATCCCGATGTTGCGGCACTTCCCAGTCTCGAGGAGAGCCTCCATCGCCGCCCACGTCTCGGTGAAGGAAATATCAATGACCTTGATCTCCTCTCCCGGCTCCATGGCGCAGGGGTAGTGCATGAGGTAGAGGTCGATCGTCTCAACGCCGAGAGCTTTGCGCGACTTCTCGAAGGCAGGAAGGACGTCCTCAGGTCGGTGAGCGTCGTTCCAGAGCTTTGTGGTGATCCAGATCTCTGAACGGGGTACCTTGGAGCGCCTGATTCCCTCGCCGACCTCAGCTTCGTTGCCGTCTGCGAGCGAGACGAGGTCAGCGCCGAGCTTCCCGTTAGCAGACGTCAAGGCTCACAGATGGCAGCAGTGTCAATCAGAGGCTGTATATTGGCATTACTAAAATCAGTACGCATTACGGCAAACGCAGAAGTAGCGAGAGACTCACGTAGCCAGCGTCAAGGGCGATACGAACAGCTTCCTCGACCTCTCCGGGCTTGGAGAGCCATGATCCCAAGCCAAAGCCGGGTAGCAAGTCGCCAGAAGGCTCAAGTTTGAAGTAAGGGTAGTCGGGGGTAGCTGAAGGCATGTTGGAGAGGGGATGAGAGGGTGCTGAGAGCTGAAAGGGGAACGCCGAAGACGGGAGTAAGGGAGTTGACGAGCGGGAAGCGAGATGATGGTAGGTTGGTGAGGGGAGAGTAATGTTATATGTGTGAGCAGACGAGGTTGGGCGTTCGGTGGGCTCAGCTAGCTGGGCTCTTGAGGAGAGTGGTGGAGATCGGCCGAGCTCCGGACATGGACTCGGCGCAGGTGAGATCCGCAAAGCCATGTACGCCGGTGGGCGAGATTTGCTCTGGTGGAGTCAAACGGTATCATTTCGAACACCAGAAAGCGATAAGGGAGGTGAACGAGCAAAGCGCAAGTCGATGCATGCCAAAGGAGGGCGCCCTCTCCCGGCCGAAATCGTTGGGCGCTCCTTGACCTCCTCCTTCTTCGTCCTCTCGCTGCTCGTCTCGTCTCGTCATCTCTTCCCAGTTATCGAGTGACTCTTTTGGATCCTGCGTTTTGCGATAACTCGCCTCTCCACCTACTGGACAGCTCGTTATCGCCTCTCCACCACCGCCCATCCCGCTTTCCCCTCTCCACCGCCGGCGCAATCTCGAGGGCTCTTCTTCCCCATGATGGCCGACTTATCCCCCTCTCCCTCTCTTTCATCGCTCAAGATGTCGACTCAAGTTCAAGTGCACCCTGCCGACGACATGGAAACCGGTTCTGCCCCCCTCAAGGCGCGCTCGTGGGCCAAGCGGCTCGAATGCCCCATCGACGAGGATGCTGACTATGTCAACGACCGCTGGACCAGTCAGTGATTGACCCTTTCCCTTCCGTACCCTTCTGTACCCTTACAACCCGCCGCTGACCCCGTTCCTGTCTCCATCCCCTTTCTAGACCGAGATCTCATCCCCATCCCTCCCGAGCGCCGAACCTACGGCATAGCCAGTTTCGCCATCTACTGGCTTGTATCGGGAGCCTGCGTACGTCAATTCTCTTCCGAAAGCGCCGCGACTTACCCCCTGACTTGCATTATGAGCGCAGATCAGCGCCTACTCGACCGGCTCCTCCCTTCTCGCCTACGGACTCACCGCTCAGCAGTCTATGGCGTGCGTCGTCGTCGGAGGAGTCATCGCTGGACTACTCTCGGTCGCCTGCGGCTGGATGGGCGAGCGACACCACATCGGCTTCACCTGCGCCTCTCGGTTCTCGTGGGGCATGCGAGGCAGCTACTTTCCCGTCCTCATCAGGGTTTTCACGAGTATTTGGTGGTTCGGGATTCAATCTTACTGGGGTGGACAAGCTGTTCGTGTAGTAGGTTAACTCCCTAGCCGATCTCAGCGCGGTCGGAGAAGCTCGGCGCCGATCCCTTCGCCGAGATCAAACCTGACGAGTCTTCTACGCCTCCTACAGATGCTCGGAGCCATCATCCCTGGTCTAGCACACATGAAGAACACCATTCCCCTGTCGTGAGCTCCGATTTACCTCTCAGAATCCCAAAGCAACCGCTGACCTTCGTCGCCTTTCTCGCAGATCGCACATCGAGACCAAGGATCTCATTGGCCTCCTCATCTGGTACGCGATGTACATCCCTTTCGTACGTCGCGTCCTATCATCAAGTCTCGAGTGCTGAGAAACTCGCAATCGCTCATTTTCGCTCCTTCACCAGGTCCTCATCCCGCCCGAGCGCCTTCAACGCCCTTTCGCCATCTCTAGTGCCATGTTCATGGCTACTCTCGTCGGTCTACTGATTTGGTCGTGAGTTTGATCTCCATCCCTCTCTATCCCACTCCACCTCTGTCCTCGCCTGGCTCTCTCCTTTCTTCTCGGCGAGCTTTCGGCGCTGACTCTTTCTCCTTACTCCCATCCCACTGCACTCATCTCCTCCATCCGAACACACGCGTCTCGTACATCTCACTTCCACCGTTCCTTATCAAGCGTTCACACGACTGGAGGCGGCGGCCCCCTCTTCCACACGGTCAATACCGCCCAGAACACTTCGTGGAGCATTATGTACGGCATTACATCCATACTGGGCTCGTGGGGATCAGGAACATTAGGACAAAATGACTGGACACGTTACGCGAATCGTCGGTATGCCCCTACACTCTCACAGCTGGTCGCGGCGCCGGTCACCATCACCGTCACGGCGCTGCTCGGGGTCATCATCACCTCGGCTTCCTCCAGCATCCTAACGGAGCAGACGACGCTTCTATGGTCTCCCATCACTCTTCTCGCCGCCATCCAAGAGCACTACGGATCCTCTCCTCGAGGTAAGTCGACTCTCGGCGGGGAGGCCTGACTTCGGCGATGCTTCGGCAAGCGCTGACCCCCGGTACACAGTTCGTGCCGCCGTCTTCTTTGGAGGTCTCGGATGCAGTGTTAGTCAGCTATCGATCAACGTCGTCCTCAACTCGGTCTCGGCTGGAATGGTGAGCGATTCCTCGTCGTCAAACTCGAGCGCTCGCTGACGTTTGACTTGCGCGCTTACAGGACATGGCTGGACTAGCAGTGAGTACCGTGGTTATCCATTTCTTTCTTTTGAAGGATTTCTGCTGACCTCGAGTGTCCTACAGCCTCGATGGATCAACATCAGGCGCGGAGCCTACATCCTTGCGCTGTTCGGCATTGTCTGCATGTCCTCACGGCTTCTTCTCGAGCTCTCATACCGTTCGCTTACGTCGCGCTTTACCTGTAGCAAACCCCTGGCAAATTTTGGCTACGTGAGTGGCCCGACTGAGCCTGTCGGCGAAGCCTTCTGACCTCCGATCTCGTCCTCCTTAGCGCTGCTACCTTCCTCGCCGTCATATCGGGGCTCGGAGCACTACTCGCACCCATGACAGGCATCATGCTCGCCGACTACTTCGTCGTGCGCAAGCAAACGCTCAAGATGGAGGATCTCTACATCGGCTCGGCGGATTCAATCTACTGGTTTGACTTTGGCTTCAACTGGCGTGCGCTCGTGGCGTGGGCCATTGGAACCGTAGTCATCTTCCCCGGCTTCATCATGGTCCTCATCGACTCCACCAACGACAACACCTGGGTCCGCCTCTTCAACATGTCCTTCCTCGTCGGAGTCGCCCTCGGGTTCGTCGCCTTCTGGGCCATCTGCGCTGTCTTCCCCCCTCCCAACCTCGGTGAAGGAGTCAGAAGCCAGGTGAGTTGATTGATAACGCTTCAACTTGTTTCTACGAGCAACGAAGGTCGTTTTCCGACGAGTGAAGCTAACTCGGCGATCGTTCGCAGGACGAGGCGATGGTCTTCGGTCACAAGTCGGGACTTAGTAGCATTCAGAGTGCTCGTGAGGGCTCCAGTGACGATATCAAGAACGCGGTTTAGTGATTTAGAGGCGTGGAAGCTTGCTGGAACGCTCGGCGGGAGAAGGGAGGGGTTCGGCGCAGGATCATATCATCTTTTTTGTGTCTCGCTTTTTTTATCTTGTCCGGTCATAGAAGGGAATGCTAGTTCTTACTTGCTCGACACTTGCGCGAGGAGAGAGCTACAAAGCGTTTGAAGCTGATTTAGAGAGGGCGACTCAAGGCGGCCGAGGCGCCGAGACGAGCGCGATAAGGGTTGCTCTCCCGCTCTTCTCGTGTCTCTCGTCAGCTCACCGCCACCGCCTCGTCTTCAGCGGCAAGTAAACTGTGTGCTCTCTCGATGCCTGCCGGCTCAGCAAGGTCGCCCACGACGGAGAACTCGCGCGCAGGAGACCCCGCATCTGCAGAGGAAGTAGAGCTCTTTACCTGCGACGAGGCCGGTTGCGGGAAGCAGTTCCGCCGTCGAGACTACTTAGAGGTATGTTACTCTCTCCCTCTGCTCGTTGGATCACGCTCAGCGCCGTCCCCTGCAGCGACACCAACTGAATCGTATGCTCCCGCCCTCTCTCGCGCTGCTGCACCCTTACACGCCTCTCCCGCAGATACATCGACGCCTGGACTCGTCTGTCATATCTGCTCAAGAGGATTCCATCGCAGTGACGTTCTCAAGAAGCACGTCCTTCGGCATCAACCGGTCGCTTCGCGGGAGCCATCGACGGCGCCCTCTTCCACCAAGAGACGACGTACCGGAGACAGCTCCACTTCCTCTCGCGCTTTTGTTCCAACACACGGTACATCGCCATCTCAAGCAGCAGCGACTCGCCCGCCATCACCATCGCCAGCGCCTCTTCTTCCCCTCGCTCCGGCCGTCTTCCCCTCAGCAACCCCACCACCGCCCCCCGAGCTCACCACATTCCCAAATCTCACTTTACCCGACAACTACTTCCCTATCCCTTCCGCTGGAGCTTTCCAGTTCGAGGGAGCGTTAGATTTCGGCGCCTCGGTGACCGACGACTCGGCTTTCAATTTGGAGGACATCTTCAGCTGGCTAGCTCAGCCCACGCTGGCTCAGGAGGGAGAAGTGGGGCTGGCTAGTAGCACTTTCGCCAGCGGCAGTAATACGACGCGAGGCAGCACTGGCCTCGATGCGCTAGCGCAGGCTGCTCACTCGAGCCCTCCTCCTCCTCTCATACAAGATCATCCGGGCCCTGGACTCACGGATGCTAGTCAGTCGCATCTCTGGGATCCCCGAGTCTCGCCAACCTTTGGCGGCATGTCTCTCAGTGGAACGGAGCATCATCAAGTGAGTTGGCACTTTCGACGAGGCCGAGCCTCCCGCCGAGCTCGCTGACGGTTCGACTACCTCTTGCAGGGCTTCGACACTGGACTCGAAACACCTGTTGAGCATATCATCACTGCTGAGAAGCGGCTCAAGATGCTCGAACCCTTTCGTGCGAGTTTGTCGTCTCCTCGCGAAAGCACCGAGCGCACGCTGAACGTTGTCTCCCATCGCAGGGAATCCCTTCCATCGATCTGGACAGTTCATCGTTCACTCTCGGGGCGCTACATGTCTATCTCGAGCTCTTCTTCCTGTGAGCCTTCCCAAGTTTCAATCGCCGAGTTTCGCTGACTCGACTTCCTCGCAGCCACTTCGCTCCTCTTTATCCGGTTCTTCATCGACCAACGCTCGCTAGCAGAAGTGAAGGAGCAGATCCCTTCCTGTTACTCGCCATGGTGGGCCTAAAGCTCTCTCCTCGACCGAATTGTATTCGGGCGAGACTTCTCGCCACAGTCAAAGCTGACCTCGCTTGTACTCGCAGGTCTGCCTCGGCACCGCTTTCGCCGACGACCGACAAGGACTGGTCATAGCGCGAGCACTTCACCAACGGATCCGCACTCGAGTCTTTGAATCCATCGAAGACGAGCCTCGGGTCGCCGTGCCCGTGCTGCAGACACTGCTTCTCATCGGCCGTTTTGGTCGCGAGTACGCCTCTGCAGCTCATCACGACATGAGTCAAGTCATGCATAGCCCGCTGTGCATCCTCAGCGACTTCAGCGGCGTCTTCCTCAACGATTCGTATCCCGACAGCTACCCGCCAACCGCCGAAGGCTGGGTCGCTTGGACGGCAGATGAGGAGCGACGGCGCCTTGGTTGGCTCATGTTTCTCACTGATACGGGCAACGCAGCGCTCTTTCGGTGCGTTTCTTGGTTCCCTTTCCTCGAGCCGACCGCCGAAGCTGACTGCCTCTCGGCTCGCAGACACACCATCATGGTGCACAGCTTCGCCATGAAGATTCCCTTCCCCTGCAGCGATCAGCTTTGGCGAGCTTCCACGTACGAGCAGTGGGCGCTTCGTCTGCAGTACGAGAAGCCTCAGCCCTCCTTCCGCGACGCTCTCCGCGATCTCGCCACCAACGGCGCTATTGACCCCGCTACACCATCCTTTTCGGCTTGGATTCTTGTGCATGGACTCGTCAGCATATCGTGAGTTTTCTCAGCGCCCACCCCTCGTTCTCTCGAGTGTCGAGTCTCGAATCTCGCTAATCCTTCGCCCTCTCGCTCACAGCTGGACACTCCTCTGGCGGGATCTCGCCGATCTCTCCATGGTCCAAGAGAGTAGGATCGCGACCTGGAAGGACTCACTGCGAGGCGGTTTCTCGTCGTGGTTGCGATGGGCCTCCCAGCAGCGAGCTGCTCGCCTCCCTCCGACCGAGACCGATAGCGCCGTCTACTGGGCCGGGGTTCCCTTCTGTTTGCTCGGAGGAGTGAGTAGTTTATCTTCGTCTTTACCTCGTGAGCCATCTGACCCTTTTGACGCTTCCCAGATTCTTCTTTTAAGCGAAACCGAGCTTCTTCGAATGCTCGCAGGTGGTGAGTCAAGCCTGCTTGTTGAGCTCCGCGATGATGAGCTGACCTTGTATCTCACTAACAGCACCCCGTATGCTTTGCTGGGCTCGCATCACCACCGCGATCGCTCGCTCACCCTCCTTTTCACTTTCGACAGGCGTCGCTGGTCGTCTCATCTCGCCGTCCGAGCGTATGCTTGCCCAGAAGAAGCTCCTCGTTTGGGTAACAACCCCCGATGGTCAGATTGCTACTTGGACCGCACTTCAACGTGAGTTTGAAGCCGATTTATGAGACGGTTTAGCGGGCGACGATTCGGCGCTTCTCGTGCTGACCGCGCCTTGCCTCTTCGCCAGTCCTTCAACAGGTCTTCAGTTGGTCATCAGAAGGACGCTTTTCCAACACACCAAGCACGACGCCGTGGTGTTGCTACATCGCCGTTGGTGAGCCTTATTTGAGCCTTCAAGTTCCGCGCTGGCTTCGCCGACCCTCCCATCCATCGCCTTTCGCTGACCTCCCGATGTATCTTCCCCATCCTCCTCATCTCTCTTGACACCCCTTGATCAATCCTCATCACTGCTAGTGACGGTCTGGGCGTACGGATCGCTCCTCGAAGGTCGCATGGATCTCTCGCGCCAGTCATGGCTCAGCTGGCCGACAGCAGATCAACCTCGTATTGAGCCTACACTCGCGTTGTCTCATGCGCGCTCGTACGTGGCTCGTCTGCTCTCGTGCGGAGGTCCGTCGTTCCTTCCTCAAGTCGCCAACAAGAACAACGTCGCCGGGGTGGTCGCCTACACCGCTCATCTCGCTGGAAACGTTCCATGGGGTCATAGTGAGTTATACGTCTCGCGATTGGGGTGTCAACGCTCTTTCAAGGCCGCAGGAGGCTTGCGGCGAGCCGACCTGCCCTTCGCCGAATTGCGCTGACCCCTCATCTTCGAGCCAGTGGAGAGCCCTCACAAAGAGCTCATCAATCTTCTCAAGCCATGTTGATATATTATTCTGTAGCAGGAATCCGTATCAGTGCGATCGAAGCCTCATTCGCAGACCGGCCGAGAAGGGAGAGTGAGGGGCGAGCCTTCGTTCTGCATACTATCGACACAACAAGTCTATCTACAGCTCAACGTCTAGGACTCCTCACTCTCTTTCTCGCCGAGTTCCCCCACCTCTCCCCCTCGACGCGCATCGCATCCCCTGCTCGCCAGCCGAGAGCGACTCGGCGCATTTGGCGAAGTCGGCGGAGCCCGAATAAGGTGACGGCTCCGGCGAGAGCGAACGAAGCGACGGTGACGACGGGGAAGGCAAAGGGGTGGTCTTCAAGCCGGGTCGATAACTGAGGGGAGGGAAGGGTTAGCGAGCTCGAGAGGGTGACCGCCGAGCGAGCGATGCGAAAGCTCACGTTCTGCGGAGGAAGAAAGGTCAGCAATCGGGTCTGAAGATGCCGAGTATGGATCACTCACCATTCCAAACAATCCCGCAATCAAAGCGCCCGAAGTCAAGCCGAGCGTCGCAATGGAAACCTTAAGGTCGAGGCCGAGGAGCGAGTTGCGGTTGGCGTCGAGGATGAGCTCGATAATGTCCTCGGTGCTCCTCACGTTAGCCTATGGGATCAAGGGGGTAGCGGGAGTAGGAACCTCGGAAGCAACAGCACTCACCGACAATGTCTCGACCTCGCTGACAATCTCCTCGGTCTGCTTACTAAACGATTCGAGAAGCAGCTCAACCTCCTCGTGGTCGTCCGAGCTACGAGGGTGTTGTAGAGTGATCTTCTCGGTGAGGTACATGGCGGCGAGGTCGTCATCTGTGGGATAAAGCGTGAGGACCGAATCGAGCGAGCGAGTCAGGCAGCTCGGACGCACCGTTCTCCAACACCTCCTCGAGACACTCCTGCACCAAAGTAGCACGCTTCTGGAACACGGCCAGTTTGCGCGAGTACTGGAGGAGCAGTCGAAGCTTGTCCCTCACTGGAGAAGAATGCGAGTCAGCGAACTCGGTGCTCGGGTTGGCGCTTCACTCGCCCCACGCACCGATGTGAGACTCGAGTTCCTGCAGCAAGTCAAGGACCAGAGCACGGACATTGACCAGCTCGGTCTCGAGAGCGGTCGTCACCGAGATGAGGCAGGATTCGAGTGCGCTGGGCGAGCGACGGATCAGCGAGGGGGTCCGGCGAGATCGTCTCGACTTCAAGCTCACCGAAACTCGTAGGGGAGACCATGTGCAGCCTTGGTGTTGGTCTTGAGAGCATGCTGTTGGAGGGATCGGGTCGGTGTTGGAGTCGGGCGGTGCGAAAGAGCGAGAAGCGAGCGAAGGGACTCACCTGAAGATGGTAGAGGAAGATTCCCTTGAGCCAACTGTCCTCGGATCCAATCGAGTCAAACAAGGTGACCTCCTTGGCCGTGATGACGACCCGAAGATGTAGGATGGTGAGCTACAAGAGCCAAGATCAGCGAACTGCTCGGCGGCGAGGACGGAGAGCGGAGGCTCACGATAATGCAGCTTCTTCGCACGAGGATGGTAGGGACCACCGTCGGAACACCAGAGTCGAGCTTGCGGAGATCTCGGGGCTGGATGCCGTACCGTGTACAGAGCTCGAGCTTCGAGTACTGGCGAGCGGTTGTCGTGACGGAGCCTGCGAGGACGAGAGGTCAGCTCGTGCTTCTTCAAAGCAGTAGCAGGTCTAACACTCACCCTTCTCGTCTAATGTCGTACACCTGATCTCCATGCCCGAAGCTCCGCTGGCTGGTACTCCTCGTCGACCTCCGCCCAGCGTCCGTTCGAGGGCCTTCTCCATCTCACTGTTCCGCCGCCGCATGACCTCCTCGTAGTCCATTGGTACTGCTGATTTGCCCTTCATGAACTTGCTGAAAAGCCCTCCTCCCTCGGCTTTCGCCTTGCGCTCCATGGCCTTCAACTCTCGACGCAACAGCTGGCTGCTCCCACCATCCTCTGGAGCCGGAAGCTGGGCCGTAGGCGTCGCCCGAATGCCTGTGAAGAGGTCCAGAACTGATCGGATGGGCATGAGCGGGCCATGGCTCCGCGATGAGCTGCCAAACGCGCGTCGGCCGAATACTGTTGATGGCGAGGGCGAGCGAAGAGCTCCACAGGTGCAGGCTACTAGTCTCGAGGTGCTGGCGAAGGCCATGCGAAACGTCTGTGACGGCCTGAAGCTGATCGAAGGCGAGCGAGATGCGCGAGTAGGATGAGGGAAGAGGTCAAGCTTGGCTTTGCGAGCGAGGGGAGGATCTCAGTTGCTGGAGAAGCTTCAAAAGCGCTCAGCTCTCGACTAAGCTACACAATCGATGTCGGCCTTGCTTCTCGCTCCATCGGATACGATGGCTTGAAGCTTGAAGATGAGGAGACCCCTCGCCGAGCCTCTTGCGAAGGAGCATCTGCCCTTTGCGAGTGAAGAAATGCAATTGCGGGTATGTCATGAGTTGAGTTATATCTACAGTTGGATGTTGAGAAGGGGTCCAGCCGCTTGTCTCTTAGCTCGGCGATGATCTAGCAAGTGTCAATGAGGCGGTTCTTGGGGAAGTCCTCGCCCTTGTACTGCAGAAGGCGAGTCGGTCAGCGATTGATAGTTTACATAAATCAGCTGAAGCTCACCTGCGCCCAAGTCGTAAGGTTGGGGTTGTCTGCAGAAGGAAAGTCAGCTGGCGAAGCTTGCGCCGAGGAGCCGTTCAAAGAAAACTCACTGTAAGCCTGAGGATGAGCTGCGATGTACGAAGCTGTAGGGAACTCCTCTGTACTGCAGCTGATGTCGATGTGCTCAGGGAGTTGATACTGCGACGGGGAGGGTCAGCGGAGCGGCGATGCTTCGGCGACCGAATCGCAACTCACCACTCGAACGTAGTCGACCCTCATGATGCTTGGGAAGGTGAGATGGGTGAGGTTGACGACTCCAAAGTTCTGCGATGGGGCATGCCTGTCAGCTCTCGAGCAGCGGGAAGGAGAGAGCGGGAGCTAGCTGGGGAGCAAGTGGCCAAGTAGGCCCGACGGCAGGTGGAGGGGGAAAGGAGAGAGACTCACCTCCGACATGAAGTTGTTAATGAGGATAGATAGAGCTGTAGCGGCAAGGAGAGGTCAGCTCGAGCTTCTCCTTCAGATCGGGGCGAAAAGAGACGAACGCTCGCTGCGAAAGGAAGGAGGTCAGCGGCCTGCGAACGCGAGTCTGGCATTGCGAGTGCAAAGAGACGGAACTCACCCAGTAACGGGCCTGTTGTCCACAAGTGAGCGGTTGTTGGCTTGCATGGCCGTGTCGTAGATCTGTCGAGGGAATGATCAGCTCGGCGCTCTCGCTCGAGGCCAGGGAAGAACTACTCACGATCCACTGAGGCTCCTCCTCTTGATGCCAAGAGATCTTTCCCGTGCCCCAGCCATCCCAATGAGTCTGTATCGAAAGCGGGAAGAAGTCAGTCGCAAGTCAAGGAGCGGCGAGGGAAGGAAGGCGCCGAGAGCGAAGGGCTCAGAAAGAAGGGCTCGTTTGACCGTACAGGAGTGTATTCGACACCATACATGGCAAAGTTGGTACTCGAGTTGTAGGTTGACGAGTTGGTGTAGGAAAGTCCCGAGGTAACCTGTTGAAAGAGAGCAGTGAGCGGCGGCCAGCAAGAGGGGAAGCGACGGAGAGCTCACCTGCTGGTAGGCGGATCCGAGCTGTGAGAGGACAACAGGTTAGCTCAAGTACACAGTCAGCCAAGAGTTGGACGCACGTAGGTGTTCTTGTACTGCAGGGAGGGAGGGGGAGGGAGGAAGGGACGGGGTTAACTTTCATACGTTCGACGCCGACCGCTTCGGCTTCACCACTAAGCACGCAGAAGAACTCACAGTCTCGAACGTGTTGGGGAAGAATTCCGCTTGGCTGGTTGTTTCGTTGTTGTACTCGTAGTGAGGGTCGAACGGCGCCTTCAAACCGAGAAGGTCAGCGCTCGTCCGAGGTCGGGAGAGAGAGCCAAGAGAACGACGGCTCACCCATTGAGCAGACATGGAGACCTCGCCCATCTTTTCGTCTGCGAGTACCAACGCCTCGAAGATGTCGATCTCGGGTGCTGTGGTCGTCGAGGGTCAGCCTCGCGTCAAAATCGCCGAAACGAGAGCCCACTCACCTCCTCGGCCGACGAACTCGCCATTCTTGAAGGGCCCGGGGTGACTATTGGAGGTGATTGGAAGTCAGGTGCTGTCCGTGTCGAGGTCGCTGAAGCGGCGAAGGCGTTGTAAGAACTGGACTCACTCTTCGCCGGGGCATGTGCAGCGGCTGAGACGTTGACCAGGGAGGTACGAAAGCGAGTTGTCGCGGTAGGGATCTCCTTCAGTGGTGACGACCTGTTAATAGGCGGTGTTAGCACGCAGCGAATCGCTGGAGAGCGAAAGAGGCTCTTACGGCGGGTCCGCCAGTCTCGGGGTCGGTTTGGTTGGCGAGGGTGCCCTTCAGAAGCGATGAGGGTCAGCGGATGAGCGAGAGAAGGAGTGACGAGTCGTTAGAGAGCGTACGATATCGCAAGAGTCGTCTGCAGACCGCGAGGGGAAGACGGAGAGGGTCAGCGAGCTTCTCGGTGATGAGCAGGGGGCAGCGACTCGGCGCCAGGAGGAAGACTTGTACTTACAGGAGTAAGGCCAAGTTCCTTCCAATGTAGCTCCGTATCCAGCTCGACCCAAATTGCCCAACATCCACTGTTGGAAGAAGAGAGGACCATCAGTCAATGCCCTTGAAGTTATGCGAGACGTAACGGAGACGGACCACTGCGGGCCATAGCCCAAGAACCTCGGTATCGCCTGGTAGTGAGACGGCAACCTCGATGCGACCGCCGGTGAAGCTGTGGAAGGAAAGCGAGCGGCGGAAGGGGAGGGAGGAGGGAGTCAGCGACGACTCCCGAGATCGTTTGGAGAGAGCTGCGAGTCATAGCAACGCACCAGAACTTGTTCCAGCTCTGTAGCATGCCTCCGAGGTCTGTTCAAGTAGAGATGGATCAGCGCCGAAGCGAGTACGAGCCATCGAGCGAGCAACTCACAGCCTCTCCCATGCGAATCGGCGAGCTCCTCCTTCGTGATCTGAATCTGGAGAGCTCCTCCCTCGGTCCAGATATTATCTGGATCAGCCCACTCAATGTTCCCCGTCTGCCAATAGTGGAAATCCTGCGCCTGCCAGAACGGATCCTCGCCGGGGTAGAATTGGCGACCATCGACGTTGAACTCGTCGGAGAAGACCAGCTGCATCGCCTTTCCCTCTTGGCCGATCTTGGTGTGTGCGGACTTGGGAGTATCGGGGTCGATGAGAGCTCGGTTCGAGATCGGAGGAGCGTTACGAACGAGAACGCCGGCGCCGTCGCTGTTGTCGACGAAGGTGGTGGAGTCGGCCTCTTTGAGCGGGTTGGCCTTCCAGAAGGTGACGATGGGGAAGACTGGGAGCGATAACAGGGTCAGCGCAATGCTCGACGACGAGAGCAAGCTCTCGTTCCCTCGCAAGACCTCCCAGCACGGTCAACGCGATGCTCGGCGATGAACGCGAGCTTTGCAACCCGCTCCCAAAAGCCTCGCCTCACATCCACTCACCTATGAACAAGACAATAAGACCTCCACCAATCGCTATGAGAGCGCCGACGTTGAGGAAACGTCCACCGGACCAGCTTGACCCTCGGAAACCGGGCGTCTCGACGATCATGCGAGCGCGCCCTTCTCGCGGCAGCTTCTTGCCGGGGTTGTGAAGGTAATCGTCTTCCTCTGCAGCGAACCGAGATCCTCCCTCGCCCGAAGGCTTGCTGTACACTGCTACGTCTTGGGAGAGGGCGTACTTGCTCTCGGCGCCGAGAGCAGGCGAGCCGGCTCCAGCGAAGGGAAGGTGCGAATTGGACGAGGAAGCATCGTTGTCGCCGTAGAGTGAAGAAGCCCTGGAGGAAGCGCCGTCGTCCTGTCGCATGAGCTGTAGAGCAGCAGGTTAGCTCCTTCGTCAAGATGCTCAAGCTCCCTTTCGCCGAACTCACGAAAGCTCCTGGTCCGCCCATGTTGAGGGTCATGCTATGTCCCAAGTCGTGCTGTTGACGAGGTAGTGAATCTGTCCTCGACGTCAACGAGCGCTGGCGAAGGTGCGAAGACGGATGGGCGCTGGCGGAGCTCGAAGACGCGGGCGGTGGACTCGTCGTCGTCGAGTTGCTGAGAGGGTCAGCGAAGGGGTTCTGCTGAGGCGGTGGTCGAGGAGCCATAGCAGTCGAGGTGCAAAAGCGAGCAGGAAGGACAAGAGACGTTAGCCATCGCGCGCGCCTTGCTGGGCACCCAAGCCTTGGAAGGCCGCTTCAGCCAAGAGATGGAGGAGGGGGATCGAGCGCGATGAAATGCTTGCTGCGGCGTGTAGCAGACTAACGAGTGCGCCGACGAGCAGGAGATGATTGGGATGGCATCGAAGAACTGTCGAGGAGCGAAGGTAGGGAGCAAGAGCGAGACGGAGAGGCAAAGCTGCCCAAGTTCGCTTCGTCGCGACGAGGCGCGTCTTGAGAAGGCCGATGTAGTGGAGAAGGATGTAGCAGAATCCGAGAAACTGTCAAATAACTGCTTTTACAAAACTGCTGAGAATCTTACAATGCCCTGCATCTCCCTGCTAGCACCCTAACCCCCATCGCCGAACCACCGAGGTTCTCCTCTACATGACGGCACAAGTATCCCGCCCCAAGATACCGCTGGGAGGAAGTGGCTCTCGCATCCTATCCTCCTCAGTCAAAGTAATCGGCCCCTGCTTCGTATCCTCGAGATCTCGCGCATTCATCGCGTCAACCGTCTGTCCTCGGCGCTCCTTGACAGCATTGGTGATGGCTGTCTCCCACGGCTCCAACCATTCCTTCTCCTCCATTCCGACGAGGTAGACCCATTCCCCGTTAGGCAGCTGCTCAACTTTGGGCTCACGAGCGGCCAGTTGACGAGCGAGGGCCAGCGCCGAGTCGGGGTTGTGGGTTGCGGAGGAGGGGGGAGGAGGAAGGGGACGCCAGCGGAGCAGGGGGTGAGCGACTCGGATTTGATGGAACTTGGCGCCGAGGTAGTAGTCAAGAAGGTAGACGATGGGGAAGCTGTGAAGGAGAAAGGGAGTCAGCGCAAGTCTCAAGGCGAAGACGGAGGCGAGCGTACATCAAGGTGACGATGAGCCAGAAGTATGACATCTCGCGAGAGTTCAAGATGCGAGTGAAAGGGTTGTCGGGACGGATGACGATGTGGGAGGGTGAGAGCTTCGCCTCGGCTTTGAATCGGTCTTGAGGTCGTCCGCCGAAGCCGGTGGTCTTGACGACGTCTTCAGCGGCTGTCAAGGTCGAGTCGCATCAGATCTCTAATCTCTATCACGGCTCGTGTCCCCACCGACTCACCTTTCTCCAAACGCCCGAAATCCCAACCGTACGCCTCGGTCTCGACGCGAAGCTCGCGCAGAGGGTTGCGGCTCCTGCAGTACGCCTCCAACACCTCGCGTACCTCGTCTTCGTGAACGCTACTCTGAACCGAACTGCCGGTGGGTGCACCGTGAGCTTCGAGCGAGTCGACAAAGTGGGATTGGAAGAGGCGGGGAGGGTGGAGAGGATGCGAGATGGCGTGGGGTGAGGCTAGAGGGAAGATGTCCGTGATGGATTTGGGGTCTGTAGTAGGGGAAGAGGAGGTTCGAGAGAGGTGAGAGGGGAGGTCAGATACAGTCGCGAAGGGGCGAAAGCGAGATCGAGAAGACGTACTGATGAAGCGTGGCCATCCTCGCCTCCCTCGCTCCTCTTGCTCCGTCAACAGCTGAGTATACCTCCCTTCCTCAAGGGTGATCTGACCACCGACCCTCCTCCTGCTTCGACCCTGCTCAAGATCGCCATCGCCGAGGCTCGTGTATCCGCCGCCAGTCCTCTGCCCTTGATCGGGAGCATCAACGAGCTCATCATCCGACTCCTCGCCAGGATCTTCCTCGATGATGCGGCTGTCCGACCTTTCGCCTCGTAAGGTGAGGGCCCACGGTCCATCGACGTAGAGGAGGGGCCTCGCACCCTTGCCTAGTCCGACCTTGACGGCATGGCTCGCGGGAACGATGAAATCGAAAGCGAGCGGGCCGGCCATGACGGCCATGCCATGAGTGCTTCCCATGCATCTGAGCGAAAGCTGAGCGGGAGCGGCGGAGTGACGAGCGAGGAAGCGATGAAGGGTTTCGGCGTCGGTCGAGAGGCGGCGGTCATGGCTGAGGGTACAGGGAAGTCAGCGGGGGTACACTGGAGTGATACAGCTAGCCCTGAAACTCACGAGCTAATGTTATGCTCAGCATCCAACGAGTACGAAGGGCGATACTCGCCCCGTCTCCAGCGGTGCGGTTCTTGCACCAGCCTGAAAGGCTCGTGTCCTTCCTCACTGATCGCAGACGGACGAGTCTTCTCATCACGGAAGGTGGTGCTCGTTGAGGCGGCAGGAGAAGGCTCCGTTGTTGCGGGAGGGAAGTGAGCGTCGTAGCTGGGCGGTTCGGCCTCGCCTGAGAGGCTTGCTTTGGTCTGAGGGGAGCTGAGAGGGTTTGAATGGTCGTCCATAGTCCTGTACAGCAGCAAGCGCGGTCGAAATGCTGACGAGTAAACGGTAGGAAGCAAAAGAAGAGGTGCCGGAGTTGCGGTTCAGCTCGAGGGCTGAGACGAAAGCGGTGCAGCGGGGGAAAAGTGCAAGTAGGATACGCTTGAGAGCTGTAGCAAGCTCAACAGACTTCTCCAACGGCACAGTACGATCGCCGAGATTTGAGCCTCCTTTCTCTGAGCCTGCAGGAAGGTTGAGGGGTCGCTGGACACCTCGCTGATCTGTAGGGCTCTATTCGAGCGTATTGTTCTTCATGCGTTCCTGTCTCTCGGTCTGATGTGCCCTCGGCGCCTCACTGTCGACTCGCACGAGCTCGGCGCTGGATCTCATTCGCCGAGAAAGCGCCTCACAAGCTTGCTGCTTTTCTTGAATGGTGGGAGGGGATCATCCCAGATCTCCTCTTCATTGCAGAGCTGCTTGTATGCTGTCCGACTCACGTTGTGGTCTGCAAAGGCATCGGAGAGCTCTGCGAAGGAGGTGCTTGGGCCAGAGGGGCGAAACAGCAGTGAATGAGCTACAGAGCACACCAAATATCTTTGGCTATCGTAACTAGCACCGGAGCGTCCCTCTCCACCCCTCCCTGCTTGATTACAGAAAGCGACTTGGCGAGCGCCTCTGGACTTCGACGCGCAAGCTCGAAAGGGCTCTCCTTCACCACAACCCCGTCCTTACAGCCATGGTCCAATCAGCTGGTGAGTGAGCTCAGCTGTAGCGCTATAAGCTCAAGCTGACCTTCTGCCTTATTACAGCTGGACTTCTCTCTCTGCTGGACGAGCCTGAGGCCTCGCTTCAGTCTCACGCTCTCACCCAAATCAACCCTCTCATCGACACTTTCTGGGCCGAAGTGGCAGACCATGTCGTCAAGATGTACGTATATAGCCCACCAGAGTTCTCGTAGCCAGCTGTCAAGCTGCAGCAAAAGCGCTCTGCCACTCAACATGCGCGCTGACGACGTCTCCCCCCTCACAGTGAGGCTCTCTCGGAGAACCCGGCCTTCCCTTCCCGCGCGCTCGCTTCTCTCGTCGCTTCCAAGGTCTACTACCACCTCGGCAACCTCGACGAGGCTCTCTCGTTCGCCCTCGGAGCTGGCAAGCTCTTCGACGTCGCTCAGTCAGGCGAAGCAGGACCATCAGAGGCAGAGTACATCGAGACGGTCATTTGTACGTTCCAGGATACTCTCGACTAGCTCTCTAGTCCCTCCCGCTGAACCTCTGCTCTCCCCATCGACAGCCAAGGCCATCGACAGCTACGTCGCTGCTCGCGAGACGCCCGCTTCTGCGACCGATGTCGTCCCCGTGGATTCGCGGTTGGAGGCTATCGTCGAGCGCATGTTTGAGCGTTGCGAGCGTGATGGAGAGTACAAGCAGGTGAGTAACATGGCTTTGATATGCTGCAGAGCTCAGAGCTGACGCGTTGCGGATGTAGTCGCTCGGAATCGCTCTCTCTTCCCATCGCCTGGACGTAATTGAGCGAGTGTTCACGACTACCAAGGATGCTACTCTACTCGAGTGGGTGCTGCAGATCGTAGTCCGTGAGGGTGTGATTGGTGGATCAAGCCGCGCTTACAAGAACGAGGTGCGTTATTCAGAGCTGCTCAAGTGTCGGCTGCACGCTAACACGAGCTACTTGCAGGTCCTCCACCTCCTCATCAAGCTCTTCACCTCACTTCCTTCCCCCGACTACTTCTCCATCACCCAATGCTTCGTCTACCTCAACGACGCCGTCCTCGCGGCCAACCTTCTCAAGTCCCTCCTGAACCTCTCGCCTCCCAACACCCCCGCCGCTCCCGACGCCGTCCCCGCATCCGATGAGGCCGTCCTCACTGCCTACCAAATCGCTTTCGACCTCGCCGAGACCGCTACGCAAGAGTTCCTCTTCATCGTTCGCGCCGCTCTCGCAGGACTCGAGCCCCCCGCCGCCGACGCTGCGCCCCAGGAGGGCTCTGAGCTGCACAGGCAGCGCGTCGCTGCTATTCTCACCGGCGAGGAGTCGATCAAGCTCTATCTCGAGTTCCTGTACCGCAACAACCACGCCGACCTGTTGATCCTCAAGGGAACCAAGGCGAGTCTTGCTTCGGTGTAGCTACAAGGAGGCGTCTACTGACCCTCCTAATCCCCCACAGGACGCTCTCGAGTCTCGCCAGTCGGTCTACCACTCGGCCGTCACCTTCATGAACGCCTTCGCCAACGCCGGAACCACCTCGGACCTCTTCCTCCGCGAGAACCTCGACTGGCTCTCGCGCGCTTCCAACTGGTCCAAGTTCTCGGCCACCGCCGCTCTCGGAGTCATCCACAAGGGCAACCTCTCGCAGGGCAAGGCCATCCTCGAGCCTTACCTTCCCAAGCCCGACGGTTCGACCTCGAGCTACTACTCGGAGGGAGGAAGTCTGTTCGCGCTGGGACTCGTTCACGCCAACCACGGTGGAGCCGAGACGCTCACTTACCTCAAGGATGCGCTCAAGAGTGGATCGCAGAACGAGGTCATCCAGCATGGAGCTGCTCTCGGACTCGGAGTCGCCGCGATGGGATCCGACAACGACGGTGAGTTGCAGCGTCTCGCCGCGCGAGGATGACTTACTGATATTTCTCCATTGCAGAGGTGTACGATGACCTCCGTGACGTCCTCTTCAACGACTCGGCCATTGCAGGAGAGGCCGCCGGTTACTCGATGGGACTCGTCATGCTCGGCTCGGGTTCGGAGAAGGCTATCGACGAGATGCTGCAGTACGCGCACGAGACGCAGCACGAAAAGATTATCCGTGGTCTCGCCATTGGTATCTCGTTCGTCATGTACGGCAGGGAGGAGATGGCCGACACTTTGATCGAGACCCTTCTCGGCGACGCTGTGAGTTTTCTCACCTCGCTCCCTCGTCGACCGCTTGCTGATTCTACTTGACCACAGGATGCCATCCTCCGCTATGGTGGAATCTACACCATTGCTATGGCTTACGCCGGCACGGGCAACAACAAGGCGATCCGGAAACTGCTGCACGTCGCCGTTTCGGACGTCAACGACGATGTTCGCCGCGCCGCCGTCACCTCACTCGGATTCCTCCTCTTCCGCAACCCTACTCAAGTCCCTCGCATCGTTCAGCTCCTCTCGGAGAGCTACAACCCCAACGTTCGTTACGGAGCCGCTCTCGCCCTCGGTATCTCGTGCGCTGGAACCGGTCTTGACGTGAGTAGGAGGTGATCGCTATCCTCCTCGCGCGTCAAGCTAACCTCCTTCATACACAGGACGCCGTCGAGCTTCTCGAGCCCCTCACCAAGGACCCCGTCGACTTTGTCCGCCAGGGAGCCTGCATGTCGCTCGCCATGATCCTCATCCAGCAGAACGGCACCATCCACCCCAAGGCCGCGTCGACTCGCAAGATTTTCGAGAAGATCATTGGCGACAAGCACGAGGACTCGATGGCCAAGTTCGGAGCGGCCCTTTCGCAGGGAATCATCGACGCTGGAGGAAGGAATGTCACCATTTCGATGCAGAACAAGTCGGGAAGCTCCAACATGCCTGCGATCGTCGGCATGGCGCTCTTCACCCAATTCTGGTACTGGTTCCCCCTCGCCCACCTTCTCTCCCTTTCCTTCACCCCCACCGCCATCATCGGTGTCGACAAGGATCTCAAGGTGTGTAGCCGTAAAGTCCAATCTGCTCTCGACTCTTGCTGACCTCCTTCAACAACAGATCCCCAAGTTCGAGTTCGTCTCCAACGCCCGCCCTTCCCTCTACGCCTACCAGCCGGCGACCAAGCCACCATCAAAGGAGGCCGTCGAGAAGCTCGCTACCGCCGTTCTCTCCACCACCGCTAAGGCTACTGCTCGCGCAAAGGCCAAGGAGGAGGCCGCTGCCACCAACGAGATGGATACGGTGAGCTTGTGCTCGCTTTTTTGATCGCGGAGGCGCGAAGCTGACCCTTTCTCCTACTACAGGACGACAAGCCTACTGAGACCAAGCAGACGACCGACGACGTCGAGATGAAGACGGACGAGGCCGCCCCAGCAGCTTCCACTTCGACTCCAGCAGCCGAAGCCGGCGCCGCCACCCCTGCCAAGCCCAAGCGCAAGGCCGAGGCTACTTCCTCCCGTCTTTCCAACCTCTCTCGCGTGACCCCCGCTCAACTCTCCTCCATCTCCTTCCCCTCGGACGCTCGCTACGTCCCCGTTCGCCCCGTCGTCTCCTCCTCGGCCCAGGCTTCCACCTCGGCACCTTCCCCAAGATCTATCATTGGTTCTTCGACCGGTCCTGGTTCCGCAACGAGCGTATCGGGTGGAGGAGGCATCTTGATGGTTCGCGACAAGGAGCCCGAGAAGGAGAGCGAGTTCCTCGAGTTGGAGGTGATGAAGGCGATTGATATTAGTGCTCCTGCTGCCGCGGCGCAGGGTGCAGAGGCAGCGGCGCCACCGGAGGTGGATCTCACGGGACCCATCGCCGACCCTCCGGCGCCTTTCGAGTGGTCCGATTGGGATTAGAAGATGATGAAACGAGGGTGGGAAAGCTAGTTGACGAAGGTTTAGAACTTGCTAGCTTTCCTAACAATCGAATTTGCTACGTTTTTGCACATGCTCGTTTGCTACAGGGAGAGAATCACGAATTCGCGAGAGCCGAGAAGTGTTCGGCGAGTCCTCAACGTTGTCGCAAGTTCCGTGCGCTAGATTGCACGAAGCTGCGCCAACTTGGCCGACCTATCTACTAGCACCTGATGCGCCATCAAGCGATCTACAAACGCCTCAGCGCCCCTCCTGCGCTGTTCCCCCTCCGCCGCTCCCTTCTTCCCCTCCGTCCTCCTCCTCGCATCCCTCACCGCCCACGCCACACCATCCAACAGCACCGCCACCTGACTCTCCTGCTCCGAAACACCCTCCCCACCCTCCACCACCATCTCATTAGCCCACAACAGCGGCGCCGCCAGAATCTCGCCGAGTAGCTCTCCCTGCGCCAACGCTTCCTCGTCCTCGCCTCGAGCGGCGAGCTCTAGAAGGCGCCAAGGAAGGACTTCGGTGATGAGAGATTGGAGGGTAGGGAAAGTGAAGGTCGAGGAAGTGGAGGAGGGAGTAGCGAGAAGAGCGGAGGAGAGGCGGAGGAGGCGGGAGGCGCGGAGGTAGGGTTCGGGAGAGGCGGAGGGGAGGAGGGGTTGGTGCAGGGCGAGGAGGGTGGCGAGGAGTGATGAGGGGGAGGGCGAGGTGTGGAGGAGGGCGGCGGAGAGGGAGGGTGGAGGAGGAGCGGAGGAGGGAGTGGCGAGCGCGCGAGGGAGGGCGGTGGTGAGCTGAGTTAACCAGCTGGCGGGGGAAGCTGTCGAAGAAAGCGGTCAGCGCGGAGCTAGGTGCGCCTGAAACGTCAAACACTCACTGCTACTAGCCGACGCTCCCAAAACAGGCTGGTAAGGAGCGACGAGCGCCTTGAGCTTTGCCAAATCGAGCGTCGGCGCAGGGCTCGTGTTGCCCAATTTACTCGCCAGTGCCGCGAGACTGGAGCTAACGAGCTCGAGTACGAGTCGAGGGAGCGATTCGGAGAAGATGAAGACGCCGAGGATGTCGAGCATGGTCGTTTGAGCGGGGGAGGGTCTGCGAGGGGAGGGTCAGAGTCAGTTGAGGGCTACTTCGCTTTCGAAGGAGTGAGAGACATACGGCGTCCGACCAATCTCGTCGACAAGCCAGTGCACCACTCCTGGTAACGTGAAGCTCAGAAGCTCTTGAAGGAAATACGACAACCCTTCGCGGAGGGTGTCGAGGTCGATGACTCCAGCCTGACATGCCACGAGGGATTGTTTGCAGATGGTAGGAGCCACACGGAGGAGGACTCGAGGGTTGGTGGAGCTGTTTGCCGAGTAGGATGGGTTAGCGCCGAGCCGAAGTGGCGAGGAAAGGGCGAAGGAACGTACTGCATCAACTCGTCTGAGATACCCTCGCCGAAAAGGCCCTCCACCCAACCATCTACGGCCAACTTGGACTCCTCGTCCAATCCCTGCAAGGGGTACACGGCGGGCGCCGAGGGAAGCCAATGGACGAAGAATCCTTTGCTCGAGCCGAGGTGTCGAGGAAGGTCGGCGTACAGCTGTCGTGGGGATAGAAGTCAGCGTTGTATCAAACTCCTTCAGGAACGTTGACCCACCTTGAAGCGACTAAGCACCGTCTCGATGAAGAGAACGACCTTGCCGTACCCCTCTATCGGATGGCCGTCGCCTGTATCAGAGGGCTCCTCAGCATTTAAACTCCTCATCAAGCCACACCAACACTCACCAAAGTTCTCCAACGACGTATCAAATTGATCCAAGAACTCGCGAACGGGGGAAAGGATCTCCCTCGGCTCGAGATGGAGGAAAGCGACCTCGAGCACGTCGGGCACGTCGAGGATCGTCTTGCAGAGGGCTGATAGGCCGACGAGGTCGAGGTTCTGGGCGAAGGAGTGGATGGCCTGTGGATCGAGAGGGTCAGGGTTAGTTGCGTTCGGCGGAAGGGAAGGAGAAATGAGCGAGGGACTCACGGCCTGCAACCCCGAGACGATCGCCTTCTGCGCCAGGTAGTTCGTCGGTAGGTCGTTGAGCGTCTCTCGCACTCCCTCTTGATCCTGCTCTGCTAGCTGGTTGTTGTAGCATCCCTCGGGCAAGGACTGAGGGGCCAAGTCCTGCTGATGCACGTCGGGGGAGGCGAGGGAGGCGCCGACGTCGATGGAGATGAGTTCTCGGTGGCAGAAGGAGGTGATGAGAGTGTTGAGGACAATGGTGGATGGGGAGGTGGCGGAGGTTGCGCTGCGAGGAGGGCGAGCGTGAGCCAAGGTCGGCGATGAAGCGCGAGGACCAGCTTACTCATCGAGATCCATGGCGTTGGAGGAAGGGGTCTTGATAGCGGAGGCAAAAGCTCGCATGGCGCTTTCGAGCCCACCTTGAAGCTGTATGGTCAAGAAAGTCAGCGAATGAGATTCGGCGAAGGAGGGACGGGCCAAAGCTCACCCCTTCTTGACACTTGTCGCTCATGCTGATCTTGCGGAACACGTCAGATAGAACGTCGGGGAGCTGTGAAGAGTCAACCGCTGTCAGTGATAGCCGGTGCCGACGAAAGCCGAGTAGCGAATCACCCTCGAGTAAGCGAAACTCGACTCGACGACCCTCTTGCCCTCTCCTTGCCTCAACACAGACGTCGCCGCTAGCAGCATCTCCAAGAATGTAGCCGAAAGTGCGCTCTCGGGCGTTCCTCCTCGTGAAGGCGCCTCGGCGACTCGGTACTTGAGAGCAGCGGCGATGCGAGCGACGGCATTGCGAGTGTTGGAGATGCCGACGGGCGTGGTGGAGCGGTGGAGCTGTCCAGAAGAACGTTCAGCACGGGTAGAGTGAGTGAGAGGCGATGAACGTACCAGGTCATCAATCAGAAAGGCGATATCCGGGTCGGCGGAGGTGACCTTCTCGTCCAGGTTGAAGGGTGCGCCTATCCTCTCCACCGGCTTGGCGTCGAGAAGAGAGCGAGTGGAAGCAATCGTTTGCTGTAGCTGACCGAGGAAGGCGGCATCGGTGGGAAGGGGAGCAAAGGTCGACAGCGAGGTTGAGGCCGAGTTGAGGTTGCCGAGACAGCGTTCGATGGCTGAATCGTCGACATCCTTGCTGGTGATGCGTATTGGCGGGTGAGAGAGTAGACGAATGATGTAGTCGACTGTTGGAGTTTGGATGGAGGAAGAGGAGGAAGCCGACTGCTCGAGCTGAGAGGCGAGGAGCGAGCTGGCGATAGCGACTGCTTCGAGGACGCCTTCGACCGAGGTAGCAGCGTAGGTGGGTGCTGAAGCTCCTTGCGCGTCCAATGCAGCGTTGACGACCGCCAAAGCCGAGTCGATGGTAGTGAGCGACGCGTCGGAGCGCTGCCACAGGCGAGCTGCGAGGATTCCGGGCTGAACGAGCGATTTAACGGCGTGAGGAGCACCGAGTCCAAAAGCATGTCGAAGGTATGATAGGGTTGTAGGCGAGGCCGTCTTGGAGCCCGATGCCTCGGACAGCAAGTCGAGCAGAGCCGCTGTGGACCGCGAGATTGTCAGCTCGGTTCGTGGTCGCCTGGAGCGCCGAGAGGACTCACTGCAGACCTCATTCTCGAGCTGTGGTTGCTTGAAAGCTCCTGCTGTAGCTGCCTGGCGCACTAAGGCCTCCCACTGTTGAAGATGCAGCGTCAGCGGGGGAGTGAGACCTCGAACGGCGATGAGAGCAGCTCACCGAGGCAGGGGCGAGTGCTCTGGCCCAGCAAGCTCGAGTTACTTCGCCAACTGTAGGCTTCTGTGGATCTACTGGTGGTCCCATGTTGTAGGTTGATGCAAGCTCGACGAGTTGTGGGTGACCAACAAAGCGACGGGTCTGGCCCCGAACTTCGACGACTTGGGCTCGAAATCGAGTCGAGGACTTGAACTTTGCAGCGCCCTCCCTTCTCTCTTGTTCCGCTCATTCTCGTCGCCCCTCGCAGCGTCGTTTCAGCCACTCGCGCTACTCCCGAGCAGTCCTTGGTCGAAGTTACATTCGATCAACCTTCACTGCCCAACTATTACCAGCCCGCAATCCCAGTCTTAAGGCGTTTAGTCGACTTTCTCACCTTCGCCCTTCGTCACCCAGCCGGTGAACCCTTGCCTCAAACTCCTCCCTAAGGCTCGGCCGTATCTCACAGTACAGCCCAACCTTTTTATTCACCACTACTCCCTAACTTCCTGCGCCGCAAGGGGACGCAGGCCAAGCCGCCGCATCAGCGCTCGTTAAAGCGGCCTCGTAGGTGTGGCCGCGCTCGACTCGCTCGAGACCTTACCGCATCGTCGGACACCTCTCCCCCATCCTCCTTTCACCTCCTCACCAGCACCAGCACCAGCTCCAACACCGCCCTCAACGGCCATGACCGCCATCGCAATCCCCATCGCCCCCTCGTCTTTCGAGGCTCAGCACGACTCGTTCAGTCGCTCCCCCTTCTCGCGCTCCCCCTTCCGCCAGCTTAGCCTTTCGGCTTCGGCCGGAGTCTCGCCCAACAAGATGTACACCATCACCTCCCCCTCGCGCGACCTACCCTTCGATACCAAAGTCGTTCAGGCCCCCTCGCTGCCGCCGACGCCTCCCGCCGTTGATCAGGCTCCCATCGTCCTCGACCCTCGCTCCCGCCCTACGCCCGTCGTCCCCCAGACTGAGCCCTTGCCTTTGGTGCACTCGGGCTCCATCGTCGACAACTTCCGCGCCGCGCTCGACGGGATCGACATTGAGGAGTGCGAGGCCCACGGCGAGAATGCATTCTTTGTCTGCGATCTCGCCGAGGTGTACCGTCAGCACATGCGCTGGATGAGGGAGCTTGGTGCTCGTGTGCAGCCTTTCTTTGGTGAGCATTTTCATCGGTGGAAATTGTTACGGAAGGATCGCCTTTGCTGACCCCGATGCGATCATCGCCCGCTCTCCCCGCTCTCGCACTTTTTCTCCTCCCTTCGACGATCTTCCTATCAACAGCTGTCAAGTCCAACCCCGACCCCTACGTCCTCCAGCTCATGGCCTCGTTGGGCCTCGGATTCGATTGCGCCTCCCAGCCCGAGATCTCGGCGGTCCTGGCCCTCCCTCACAAGCCCGACCCTTCGCGCATCATCTACGCCAACCCCTGCAAGGCCGCTTCGTTCGTTCGCAACGCCGCCAAGAATGGAGTCGACTACATGACCTTCGACAACGGAGACGAGCTCGCCAAGATCAAGAAGTACCACCCCTCCGCCAAGATGGTCCTCCGCATCCTCACCGACGATTCCAGCTCGCTCTGCCGCTTGGGACTCAAGTTTGGCGCTCCTCTCTCCGAGGTTCGTGGACTCCTCAAGAAGGCCGCTGAGCTCGACATCAACGTCGTTGGCGTCAGCTTCCACTGCGGTAGTGGCTGCAAGGACCCTGCCCTCTTCGGCGATGCCATTCGTCGCGCGAGGTGGGCTTTCGATGTTGGAGCAGAGGAGGGCTTCAAGTTTGATCTTCTCGGTCCGTTCACTTCATTACCTCTCCCTCTCGAGCCTGCGCTGACCTCGGGAACACCTTCACAGACATCGGAGGAGGATTCGAGGACGAGAACTTTGAGCTCATCTCGGCGGTCCTTCGCGAGGCTATTGCCGAGCACTTCCCTCTCGAGGGTGGAGTTCGCATCATCGCCGAGCCTGGACGTTACTACGTCTCGCGCGCCTTCCAGCTCGCCACCAACATCATCGCGCGCAGGGCCGCTCGCGAGGGAATCAACGATGAGACTTCCATGATGGAGGGACTCGACATGGATGATGATGATGAGCACAAGCCTACCGCTATGTGTATGTCTCTATCTCTCATCTCGAAGTGCTCGAGACGAAGGGAATCCATCGCTGACCCTCGCTCTTTCTCCTCAACAGACTACATCAACGATGGCGTGTACGGTGCCTTCAACTGCACCCTCTTCGACCACCAAGTTGTTCACCCCGTCGTCATGACCCTCTCGGACGTCTTCCAAGACTCGCAGCAAGAGTTCGGCAACCTCGAGGAGTGCTCCGTCTGGGGTGAGCTCTCATTGTCTCCCTTTCGTCGCTCGACAGCTCGCTGACCCTCCTCCGCTTTCATCAGGACCTACCTGCGACTCTATCGACGTCGTTCAGCAGGCCGCCAAGCTCCCCGTCGACGTCCTCTCCGTCGGCGATTGGCTGAGGTGGGAGAACATGGGCGCCTACACCATTTGCGCTGCCTCGCAGGTGAGCTCTTCTCTTCCCTCTCATCTCTCGAGCTCTCGCTGACTCGTCTCTCCCTCCTCAAAGTTCAACGGCTTCCGCAAGTCCCTCGTGCGCTACACCATCGACGCCGAACCCGAGGTCGAGGCTCGCATCCGCGCCCTCCTCGCCTAAACCCCTTCCTTTTTCCCTTTTATTATCTACCGAGGCGTGCACCACCCGCTACTTCAGCGGCTCTCAAAATTATGCGCCCTCCCCCCCAAACTCCTCTACTCGGCTTTAATAGCGTCTCCTGCTCTCTCCTCACCCACCCACGCTTCTGTACTGTCTACGAATAAACCGAAACGGGATACCCTTCTTCGCATGGGCATTTCGTTGACGCGCAATTTTATCGCATTTTCCACTTCCAATCCGATGTCTTGCTCGGTGAGAGACGGTCGGCGAGCGTGAGCAGCGAACGATCTCGGGCTTCGCAGCGAGGCGGGAGACGAGTTATGCTTATTACATGCGGGTTAGAGGGGTATCGAAAGATGAATGGTAGATGATCTATCGGTCATTGAGTAAATCTTGGGCTCTCCAAGCCGTGAAGAGATGCGCGCCGGGCGTCGAGGGAAAGTGTCTATGAGCTAGGTGCAGGTATGCGTGAGTCGGTTCTTGGGGAAACCGGTGGTGAGATTCCCGGTATTGGGGTTAGCGTAGGATTGCCAGGTCGTGTGATTAGGGTTGGCTGTCGGAGGGAGAGGGAGAGCAAGGTCAGCCGAAAGCTCGGCGATGCCTGAGCGCGCCGAGATGACTCACTATAGGCTTCGAGGTGGCTGGCGATGTAGTCGGCTGTGGGGTATGCTTCGGGGGAACACCCGATGTTGATTTGGTCGGGGTCTTGGTACTGTAGCGGAGGTGAGAGGTGAGCAAGTCGGCGCGGGCGAGGAGGCGTCGAGTCGAGCTTACAATGCGGACGTAGTCGATGCGCATGGTGGCGGGAAACTCCAGGTAGGTGAGGTTCACGGTGCCGAAGTTCTGAGAGGAAGAAGGAGCGAGGCATGAGTGTGGTGAGCATCCGCCGAGTCGAAGCGCCGAGCGAGGTGAGGACAGCTAGCTTACGGTCGACATGCCGAGGTTGAAGAGAACGTACATAGCTGTAGATAGCAAATGGTCAGTTCGAGGCGTCGAGAAGCAAAAAAGCAGGCAGCGAAAGACTCACGTTCTCTGCGAGGACCGAGGGCAGAAGGAAGAAGGAGGTCAGCAGACGCACCCTGGGGGACAGAAGCTCAAACTTACCCTGTAACGGGACGTTGACTGATCTTCGCGTCTTTGTTCGCTACCATCGCCGTGTCGGAGATCTGCAGGCGGAAAAGATGAGCTCGGGGCTCCTCCCATTCTCGCCGACTCCGGCCACAACTCACCATCCACATCGTCTCGTCTTCTTGAAACCAAGAGATTTTTCCAGTTCCGATACCGTCCTGTACGAGACGAGCGGCGGAGGAAGGTTAGCGCAAAGCCGAGCAAACGAGTCGCCGAAAGACTCTACTCACGAAATCGCTCGGTCGATGCTCGATGCCGTACATGGCGTAGTTGGTCGAGGAGTTGTAGGTAGATGAGTTGGTGTATGACAGACCCGAGGTGACCTGTGGGCCCACGCGAAGTCAATACGCAGAAAAGGAGCGATCGAAGAGGTCGGCGAGGGCCGACGAACCTGCTGGTAGACTCCGCCGAGCTGTAGAAGCGCGAGAGGGTCAGCATCTGGCTTCGTATGAGTATTCAGATAGAGCGAGAAGCTCACATATGTGTTCTTGTACGTTCCAAAGTCGTTATCGTAAAACTCGGCGTTGGCGGTCGTCTTGTTCTGAGGTCGCGGGGAGCAGGTCGCGGGTCAGCTACGCGTTCTCGCATAAATCGAAGGCTACGAACGCACGACGTAGAGGTAATTCGGGTTGAAAGGCGCCCACTGAGCACTCTGACTGATCTGCCCCTTGCCCGTGCCAGCGTCGACGAGAGCCTCAAAGACATCAATCTCGGGAGCTCCTCGACCAACGAAAGATCCGTTAGCGAGCGTAGGTCCGGGATGGCTGCACCGCGAAAGGGTCAGCGATCAAGCTCGGTCGACGGTGCTCGGCGACTCTCACTCACTCTTCTCCGGGACAGGTGCACGCCGAGAGCTTCTGACCGAGCAGGAACGACATGTCGTAGTTGTTGTACTGATCTCCTTCGGTAGTCACGCACTGGGGAGGGGTGGAAAGTGAGTCTCGGCGCTAAACGAAGATCGAAGCCTCGAAGTCGGAGCTGAAGCGAGCAGCTTACATCGGGACCACCAGTCACAGGATCCGTCTGGTTGGGGAGAGTTCCAATGTCGCAGGAATCGTAGACGTACGGCCAAGTCCCGTCGAGAGTAGCGCCGTAGCCTGCTCGACCGAGGTTGCTGTTCGGCGAGGAAAGAAGGTCAGCGATTGAGCCCTTTACGGTACTGCAGGTCGTCCGAGGATAATAGGATATAAATTTAATCACATACCCCATGATCCAGAACGCCGGCCAGAATCCAAGAATCTCGGTATCGCCGGGAAGAGAGATTTTGGCCTCGAGACGACCGCCGGTGTAGCACATGGCGTTCCAGCTCTGCAGCATGCCTCCGAGGTCTAAAAAGCAACAAGATCAATAACGTAGAATCCCCGAGAGCCAGTCTAATCACTCACATCCGAGGCCATGAGAAGCGGCGGCGGTCTCCTTCGTGAGGCGAATCTCGAGAGCCCCATCTTTGGTCGAAATCGAGTCGGGGTCATACCACTCGATGCTGTGGAAGAGAAGAGGCTCATTAGCCTTCGAACAAGGGCAATGGAGGTCTACAGGACGAACTTGTTGGTCTGCGAAGGAGAGAAGGGGTCAGCCGAGATCGCGATCCTCACCTTTTAAACGTCAAAGGCAACTCACCGACCAGTAGTGCATGTCCACAGCTTGGAAGAAGGGATCTTGACCTGTAGTGGTGCGAGAGAGGGTAAGAATCGGACATCGAACGAGGAGAAGGCAAGACTGAAGTAGGGAGCTAAAGGGCTCGACTCACCAGGGTAAAAATAACGATCGTCAGTGTTGAACTCGTCCGAGAACACAAGTTGCATGGTTCCATCTACGCCCTCCTTGGTGTAGGCTGAGGTTGGCGTATCGGGGTCGATGGGCGAGTAGCGGGAGGTGATGTTGGGAGCGTTGGCGAGGGCAATTCCGCTCGTCGGGATGCTATTGGTGGTGTTAGGGATGGAAGAGAAGTAGGAAGTGGTGTTGACCGCCGGGGCAGTCGAAGTGAGGGTAGAGATGACGGGGTATCCTGCTCGTTCGGCGTAGGGGTCAGCGCCGAGCTGCTTCACTCTCCCTTTCCTCATTCACAGACGCTCCCACTCACCTCCGAACAGCATAACGATACCTCCAGCAAGTAGCACCAAGAAACCCATATTCAATATACCTCGATTGCTCCACCAATTGGCCTGACCTCTAAACTCGTCTCGCTCCATGATCAGCCTCGACGGTCCCCATCGCTCTCCCTTTGGCCCTGGGTCGTGTAGGGGATCGGACTCTTTGCCGTATTCGTACGCGCCTGTTGGGTCGTCCAGGAAGGCGTTGAGGTTGTACTTCTCGGAGGACGAGATCGCCGAACCAGCGAAGGGCGACGCTTGAACAGCGAGAGGACTGGCGGAAGCAAAGGAGTGTGCATCCGATGAGGTAGCATGTTCGTCGCTGTAAAATCGAAACTGCGAAGCGTTAGAGCGGTCAGCAACGACGATAATCGCGCGGTTGGAAGACGCAAAGGAAGAAGCCCGAGAAAAGGGGAAGTGGAGGAACAGCTCACCATCTCTGCTCGTGGTGATGGTGGTGCAGATGGGGTTTCAGTCCACATTGATCTGCCCAGATCCTCCTGCTGTAGCTCGAGCGGATGGACATTGTGAGGGATCGAGCGCCGGCGAAGGTGAGATGGGCCTGCTGTGGAGGAGGAAGCGGCCTGGCTTGAAGGCATCCTGTAGCTTGAACGGGGCGTCCGAGTTGACGAGCTGACGAGGTGCAAGAACGATCAGAGATGATGGCAGAAGGTCAAGCGACCTTTGCTTTCTCCTTACCCTTCGCCTGGACAGCGCAGGCCGAGGTCTCTTTTGGGCCGCCTTGCTGCGAAAGGGCGCGAGCACGCGGCCTCAGGAGCACGTCGGAGCCGTGTAGCAGAGTAGGGGAACGAGCGCGACGAGTCGAATGAAGCTCCAATACCATCCAAACAGCTCGTACCACTTGAACAGCTTCAAAGCAGCTTCAACGAGCGCAAACGAGCACCTCGGCGCTCTCACACGCGTCGACGGAGCTCGATCGCGATTGTCAAAGAGCATCATCATCATCGACCGAAAGCAAAGCTTCGAGATTGAGTCCAGCGACGGCGGTTTAGAATCACCGTGACCATCGCAGAGTCGAGTCGCCTGCAGAGGGCCAAACCCGAGCTGACCACCGCTACAGCCTTCACACCGCTCCAGTGGTGCCCTTCAGCTGCTCAGAGACTTCTCAGAGTCTTCTGGGCGTGTCCATAGCACTGTGCCGTCTGAAGCGCCTGCCGGTGAGGAGGGACTGCAGCAGGGGAGACCGAGGCGAGTCGAGAGCGCGTCGGTGGGCGATGGGGAGGATGATACTGCTGTTAGGTCCTGCAGCACAACGAAAGGGCCAGCTCCATTGAAAGCGGTCTTGCGAGCTGGCGAGCGAGAGGGTGAAACGAGCTTCGAGGATCCCGAGTCGAGCGCCGAGGTGGAGAATGCGAGAACGACGAGGGGTATAGTACAGCTGCTACGACTGAGAGAAAGGTCAGCTTTCCTTCAAGCTGATGAAGCTACCTCGTTGACTCACTATCATCCTACTGAGCCTCCTCCGAAGCCTGTCCATTCTCGCGCTCAAGCTGAGCCTTCTTTTCCTCGAGGCGGATCTGATTCCTCGCTCCCAAGACGCGGAGTACTCGATCTCGCTCCATCTTGTCCATTTCGCCCCAGTTGCCTATCCTCGAAAGGGCTGATGAGGCGCGCGAAGCGAGAGAAGCGCGCGGAAGGTCAGCTGACGCTCGCTGCAATGCACCAAAGCAGACATGGACTCACTGCCATCAGAAGCGACAATCGTAGGACCCAGCTTATCGTAAAGAGATACAGGCGTAGAAGTACCGACGTCCAGCTTGATGGGAGCGTCTGGGTCGTGTGGTGGAGGAGGAGGGAGCGCGAGGAGGGGCTTGGGAGGAGAAGAGGGAGCAGGAGCAGAGACAGACTCTTCTTTAGAGGTAGGCGTAGTGCTTGCTGGTTGAGCCATGTGAAAACGAGAGCGATTTGGCGAGAGGCAAGGAGCGAGCTTCGCGGCCGCTTGATCTCTTGCCTTCTTGACGTTCACTCGCTGCTTACTCTTCGCCGCCTGATCGTCTTCACAATCGCTCAACTTGATGGCCTGTACGCCACTGGCCCTGCACTGACCCCAGCAGCTCCTCGTCGCCCTTTCGCTTTTCGCGGCTCGCCTCTCGTCGTCTCGCTCTTCTCTCGACTGCTGGCCGCCTTGGCGGACTTACGTACACATTCTAGAAGCTGACGTTGTCTCCACAGACGGCTCTCGATGCGCGTTGCCCCTCAGCACGTGTAGCCATGCGAGCAGTACCATCCCTCCTCCTAGGACGAGATGGCGGGTCGGAGTCGGCGAAGAAGCAGCCCTCCCTTCGCAGAGGGCATGGATGGCAGGCGAGGTCTTACTGGGCTTATAAGACGTCGAGATGCTGCTCTCTGCTTCTCTCTCTCCTACCACTCACTCGTTCAGCTGCCTCAGCTCCCTCGCCCTTCGCGCACGCCCGCCAGCCTCCTCCTCATCTCTCGAGCACTCCATCTACCATCGCCGAGCTCGCATCCTTCACCATGCACTTCTCTTTGCCACTCTTCGTCGCCTGCCTCGTCACCCTCCTCAACTCCCCTACCCCCACCTCGGCCGCTCCCATCCTCGCCTCCGCTCTCCCCATCGCCCGCCTACCAAACCGCCAACTCCCTCTCGCACGACCATCCGCCCCTCCCGCACTTCGCTTCGCCGACGAGGAGACGGCGGACGAGATTGTCGAACCTATCAAGGAGGTCGCAGTGGAGGAGAGCATCTTCGCCGACTTCACCCTCGCCGAGACGTCGACCTCAAGCGGGCAGGAGACCAAGAACGCCTACCCCGCTACCACCACCTTCCGAATCACACCGAAAGAGAGCGACACGTCGAAGAAGGTCAAGGCCAAGCGGTCGTCTACACCGAAGGGAAAGGGAAAGAGGGGGAAGCATGGCAAGCAGACCAGGAAGGCCAAGCGGGAGCTTCTTGAGCGCATCATCGTTCTGAGCTCAACCACCTCCGGATCGGCTACAATTCGCACCCTCATCGCCGCTTCTTCCTCCTCCGCCAACGCTTCGGCGCCAACTCCTACCTCAACTCTCGACACTCCTACCTCCCTCGCTCCCGTCGCTACTCCCTCTCCGGTCGAGATGGGCACTCAACATAGCGCTGAGGTTACCGGTGAGCTTCTCTCTTGCGCTGTTCTCCTCCCGGAAACCGAGCTGACCTTTCAACCGCTCCATAGAATCCCCTCGGGCCAGTTACAAGTGGGTGCCCTACGCCGCCATCGCCCAAGAGACCCTCGTCGCATTCGCATGAGCGTCGCTCGACCATCACTGTTCTTGTGAGTTTCTCTTCCCCTCGACGACGCTCGGACTCGACTGACTGGCCTTCCCTCCAGCTCCCCTTCTTCGACTTTCACCTCGCCATGCCCTACTCACCACCATGGCCCTCGCTTCAAGTTCCTTTCACCCTTCCATTTTCCTCCTCGCTCGCGGGCTAGACGCCCTGCTTCTCCTTTCGTAGTTCAGCTCTCGCTTAGTCGATTGAGCGCCCTTCGCCGACTCCTAGTGAGCACGACGAGGTGGCTTCTGCTTTGCTACAGCTTATCTCTGGTAGACACCTCCTTATTCGCGTGCAACAGATTGTATTGCTGGCATTGAGACGTCGACACTGCGCGAGAGTCGAGAGCCGAGAGCCGAGAGATTCAAGTTCAGAGAGCGAGAGCTCAGAGCAGCGACAAAGGGAGCGAAGAGAGCAGCGAAACCAGTATATTCGCGGCTTCAAGAATCAAACAGCTACACCTCATTCTCTTCCTCCGCCTCGAGCAACGCAAGGAAGAAGTAAACGGCGAAGGAGGCCAGCGCCGAGCAAGGCTCGACGGTCAAAAGGCGAGCTCACCTTCAAGAGTCGACCTCGACGCCAAGATGGGGCTAGCTCAGTGATTGAAGACATCTTGATTTTTCTGCACCCGCTCTTGCTGGAGGATTCAGTCGAGCATAGCCCTCTCCAAAGACTTAACTTTCCCTCGCCTGCTCTCGCCGAGGAGCAAAATGAGCTGCCGCTCGCTGCACCTTTCCTATCGCTACCAGCTTTCAACCTCGCCATGAGATTTGATTATCGAGTCCCTGTACACCTCTCTGTAGGCGATCGAGCGCACACCACACCCTTCAGAGACTTAACTTCCCCTCCCCTGCCTCGGCGACGAGTAAAACGCAAGCTACAGCTCGCTGCACCTTTGCCCTCGCCTTGAGATTTCAAACTCGCACTCAGGTTTGATTATCGAGTCCCTCTGCTGCTCGCTGTACTTGACTAAGCACCTTCGATGTCGACTCAAAGTGTTTCCTGAGGTCCGGTCACATAACGTCCCCTCGGTCCTGAGGCTCTGATTGGCTGATTTAAGGGAGGGGCGGAGCGACTGAGGGGGAGAAGGAGAGCTCGAGGGGAGGAGTAGAAGGAGCAGAGAGTGGCAAGAGTTGTTCGGGAGGATACGTTCGACTTGCTTGGAAGAGAAGAAGGAAAGCGTCAGAGCAGGAAGGACGAGGGGTTGGCCTCGCCGAGGGCAGCGAATCGTTTCTCCCTCTCTCTCTCGCTCTCGCTCTCCCCTCCCCCATCTCGAACAGACCAACCACCTGCACTGCACCCCACCTCTAGCCAAAGATCCTCAAACTCCCGACCTCGACCCCACCCTCTGCATTCCCCCCGATCCTCCTCTCCTCCTCCCTCTCCCTCTCTTGCTGCTCCTTCTCCTCCTTACTCAGGGGGAAAGTCCGGCCTAGGAGTGACGCGAAAAGTTCGTCGACTTGGGCTTCGTGCCAGCCGCCTGTTGTGCGAGATTGGGGAGAGGAGAGGATGGGATGGGGGAGGGAGGAAGGGGTTAGTAAGGGAGAAGGAGGGGGAAGGAGAGGGAGAAGGACGAACCGGCGTCGATGGGAATCATAAAGTTTTGGACTTTTTCGTGGACGTGGTAGCTGTTTTTATCGAGTGAAGGGGGAGAGCGAGCGTTAGCTGATGCTTCAAATCGTTCGAGAGGCCGAGATGCGACGAGGGAGGGCGAGGACGGGGGACAAAAGGGAGAGGCGAAGAGAGGGAGGCGAAAAGAAAGGAATGAGAGAAGGAAAGAACCACTCACCGGATCTTACGACCCTTACTCGCGCGCGTGTCGACGACCTTCTTTACCTTCTTGCCTCGAGCGGAGGCGAGTCGGAGAGCCGCGAGGGTGGGGTCGTCTGTTTGGTGTGTAGGGGGCGCGTTGGTGAGGAGGAGCGAGGGAAAGGGAGAGACGGAGAGGAGGGGCCCGAGGGAGAAGGGGAGGGAAGTAGCGATCAGCGACGGGCTCGGCGACAGATGAGCGCGAGCGAGACGAGAAACTCACCCAAATCCAACATCCTACTCTCAACGACATCCCTCAACAACTGTCCATAAAAGTCACCATCATCAAACACCTCTTGATCACCCTTCTTCTTCTCCCCCTCGAGCGGGACCTCCTCCACCTTCCCCACCACACCCTCACCATCCCTCCTAACCCTCGTCCTCTTGATCAATCTCTCCCTCTCGGCCGAAGAAAGCGCATGATCAATTTGTACCATGGCGTTTTGGTTGACTGCTTTAAATTTCTTGGAGGAGCCGATGGAGAGTCCGGAGGCTGCTAGGACTTTGTCGGACCATTTGGTGATGGTGGAACGGAGGAAGGGGGTGAGGCTTTGGTGTGGTGTATGTATCGGGAGGTCAGCGAGGGAGAGAAGAGGAGAGGAGGAAGGAGAAACTCACGCAGCCTCGAGTAACCCGAGATCCTTAATGCTCGCCTTTACATACTCCTCCACCTCCTCACCCTCCCCTCTCTTCCTCTTCCTCTCCCCCCCAAATCCTTTCGGCACTTCAACTCCCTCAACAGAGCCCAACATCTCCTTCCTCAACTCAAATAGCTCTTCATTCAATTCCGACACCTCAGCGAGGGTTTCGGCCAGTTCGGAGGGGAGGGCAGAGAAGAGGGATTGAGAGAGAGGAGGTTGGGGGAGAGTGTTGGTTGAGATGGTGGATTTTTGGATACGGATACGCGATTCGAGGAGCGAGTCGCAGAAGGCCTGTGTTGCGAGGGAGAGGGAGGGAGGACGGGGTTCGGCGATGGCGATGGCGAGAGGGAGGGTCAGCGATGAGCGACGAGCGGCGAGCAAGAGGAGGAAGGAGAGAGAAAGACATACCAACTGCTTCTTAACGTCCCTTCCCTTCTCCACATCAGCGCTAGCCGCCTGCTTAAGTTGGGAGAGCATGGCCTTCTCATTCTGCTCCTTGGCCTTGCTGCTGCCACTGCTCGACTTCTTCTTAGGCGCCGGCGCTGGTGCCTCCTCCTCCTCCTCCTCTTCCTCCTCCGAGATCTCCTCGTCCGAATCTCCGTCCTGAGCAGCGAACGCCCCCTCCTCCTCCTCCGAGCCCGAGTCGTCCCCCTCTCCCTCGAGCTGAGCCATCAAATCGTCCATCTCCTCATCCTCGTCTCCCAGACTATCATCCTCCTCATCGTCATCCTCATCATCACCATACAACGCCTTCCTACTCCCCTTCTTGCCCGCATACTTTGCATCCACAATCGCTTCCCCCTTCTTTCTCAAGCCAGAGGGTCTATAGTAGCATGTCAATCGCAGAAAGGTCAGCTTCTCGCCCTGTAGGTGCTCCACCAAGCACCGCAGAAGAAGGGACAGAGGCGAGAAACGCACCCAACTTGAACATAATCGGCCCTGCCCGCCGTCAAATCCTGTTCATCTTTACTCTTCTCGGCATTATAAGTGGCATAAGCATCTTCTGGATCGAAATCTGTTGGTCGGCGCGCTTGTCAGCTGGAGTAGAGGAAGAGAAGGAGAAGAGAGAACGGACCTGCTGGAGCAGGCTCCGAGATTTGAGCGAGTTGCTCGGCTAGAGTTAAGCGTCCTGTAGTGAGAGCAGGGGTTAGCTGGGAGGCTCTGTAGGTGAGCAGAGAAGGGGTGGCAAGCTTACTAGCCATGACTGATTTGATGAGGAACGAGTTGAAGCGAGCTCGAGTGTTGAAGTCCAAAAAGTCGAGAATGCGTTCTCTGGCTCTGGCTCCTCCACTCCACTTGGCCTGTAGCACATTAAGTCATGATCCTCCGCCCCGCCCGCTCTCTCCTCTCTCTCAGCAGGACAAGGGCAAGGATCTCAATTCCTGTACCACGCTACACTCCCTCCCTCTTCGCCTCTCGCTCCTTCACCACCTCCTTCCCCCAGTTCGAGCAACCCTCCTCGCCAGCTCCTACCGTCGACACCTCGGGCACTAAAACTCCCATAGGCCGTATCGAACGGAGGTTACAAATCACTTTTACTTGCACTGCTACCATTCCTGCTCCTGCTCCTCCCCCCGCCGCCGCTGAGGAAGCAGCAGCAGAGGAAACGAAACCATGCCATCATCGTTCGACGCACGAGTTCAGTAGGAGGAGTTATGAGAAGGGGATCGTTTTGATCGAGTGTCCCGGTTGTGGCAATAGGCATTTGATTGGTGAGTTGTCTGCTAGTTGGCTGGGGAGCGCCATCGTCGCCGAAGCCGAACGAAGCTCACCCTCTTTCCTCTTTCCTCCTTCTTCCTCTCCCTCCTTCCTCGCCCTGCCCCCAACAACCACCTCGAATCCGATTCTCGATGATGTAAAAAAAAGCCGACAACCTCCAATGGTTCTCCTCCACTCCCTCCCCCTCGCACCCCTCCGGCCTGCCCATCGGTTCAGAGGAGGAAAGGAAGCCTAGGACAGTGGAACAGTTGATGAAGGAGAAAGGGGAGCAAGTGGTTTGGGTTGATGGAGGGAAAGAGGGGGGGACTTGGATGGTGGAGGGTTAGCTTCGGCGGAGGAGAGGGGAGGAGGGGAGGAGGGGAGCAGGGAGGAAGAAGGATGTAGATAGCATTGTAGATAGCGCAGCTGTGTTGAACGCATCAAGTACACCATTCTTTATTCTCCTCTCCCTCAGCGAGCAGCCTTTGATCTCACCAACAAAGAGCAGGAAGTGAGCGCCGATCTCCAGCTTTCCCTTCTCCCTCTCGCTCGCCAATCTCTCGCGCCCCCGGACGATCATTGAAGAAGAAAGGGGGGAAATACTTTCTATGTTCAAATTCTTTCTGTTTCCTTCCGTTCCTCCTGTTGAGCGTTCAAGCCAAGCCCCTGTTTACTTCTTCTCCGCCGCCGCCGTTTTGGCCGCCTCGGCTTCCTCCTCCTCCCTCTTCTTACCGAGGAGCTTGGCGCCGAGCTGTGGTCGTTCATGCGTTCAGTGTGGATGTAGGTGCAAAGGAGGGGAGAGACGAGGGCGGAGGTCAGCTCGAAAACGAAGAAGGCAGGAGAAGGGAAGGAAAGGAGGAAGCGCAACGCCGAAACTCACGTTGCGAATGTTGATGGCCGCCCTCTCAATACCCAACTTCTCAGCCCTCTGGAAGGCAATCATAGCTTCCTCCAACTCTCCCGTAGCTTCCAATACAGCAGCCAGGTTGAAGCAGACCTGTGTCATCGTCGAGGGGCGAGGGTTCAGCGCCGCGTCGAAACGAAGGTCAAGGCAGCAAGAAAAGAGACGAGGGAACGCACCTCGCCATCCTCCGGACTAATCATCAAAGCCTGCTGCAAATGTTCCAAAGCCTTATCGGGCCTCGGCGGGGTAGACAAGATATAAGCCGCGCCGAGGTTGGTATGAGTATCGGCTAGCACGATCTGGGCTGGAGTGAGCATGGGGAGAGGTTTGGTTGGGTCTTCGGGGATTTCGGGGGCTTTGACGGTGGGGGGTGTTAGACGGAGGGAGGACTCGAAGGAGAGGATCGCGGAGGGGAGGGAGGAGAGTTGGTAGCTGGAGGTTAGCGGGAAGGGAGAGGGTTAGTAAGGGAGATAGATGGTAGGAGGAGGGGAAACGGCGTACTGTACGACTCCGAGGTTGTAGTGCGCTGTATATCATCGTATCATCATGCAATCCAGCGCGGGAGGGAAAGGGTCAGCTCGGCTCTCCCCTCTCCCTTCTTCCTACCAACCCAAGAGCCAAAGCAGCAGACAAGGAGGACTGACCAATACTACTCTCCTTAATCTCCAAACTCTGCTGATACAACTTTTTTGCTTCCTCCAACTCTCCATTCTGAAGGGCGATAGTTCCCTTGTCGAGTGCTTGTTGAGCTGCGTCGGTTTGAGGATCCATAAGAGTGGAGGTGGGGGTGGTGGCTGTTGCGCGGTCTGTCATCATTACTAGGTGTCAGTGCTGCTTGGAGAGAGAGAGGAGAGAGAAGACGTACGGAGCGAGGTGGACGAGAAGAGAGAGATGGAAGCTTGAGGACGGGGGAGAGAGAGAGCGGGGCGGGTAGCGGTACGAGTGATGAAGCAAGTGGTAGAGCGAAGTGCTAATCGACTACAGAAACGAGGGAGCATAGAGTCCAACAAGCAGGGAAGTAGTCCAAGTTCAAAGTCGAAAGCCAACCAGCGATTTAATTTCTTGAAGTCGCTTCTCTCTCTCTCCAACTTGGCACCTCCAGCTGTGTTCTGTAGCATGTCATTCGCTCGTACTTTTACCCGTTCTTTGCTCTCTTCCTCCCCTCGGACCCTCCCCAGCAACTCTGCCTCTTTCCTCGCTCGCCCATCCTCCCTCTCTCTCCTCCAACGCCAGCGTCATCTCTCCTCCGAATCTCGTTCCAAAATCGACAATGTAGGGCTTTACCCCTTCCTTGCTTGTCTCCCTAGCAGCACTGACGTGCTACTCGAACAGGTGGTCAACTCCAACCCCCTAGTCCTCTTCATGAAAGGCACCCCTTCCCTCCCTCAATGCGGCTTCTCTCGAGCCGTTTGTCAAATCCTTGAAGTTCAAGGAGTACCAGAGGATAAGATTCTCGCGTTCAATTGTTTGGAGGATCAGGAGTTGAGGGAGGCCATCAAGGAATATTCGTGAGTCCTACTTGCTACGATGCGAGGGATGTGGCGAGGGATGGATGGGAGAGGGAGGGGGAGGGGTTGGTCAGCAGTGGAGGATGGGAGGGGAGGGAGGATGCAGAGAGGCAGGAACTAGTCGAGCCTGTACCTCGCGCCAACAAGACCGTCTGTAAGCTGGTAGCTCACGGGCGGCTATTGCGCGGATGAGCTCGCTCGGACTGGCTCGCTCTCACTTCTTTCAAAGGCTGAGGCTGAGGCTGAAGACGAGGTACAGAGGAGCAGAGGAGCGGGGAGGAAGTTCGTCCGCGTCAAGACCTTGTAGCTTTGCTTCCTCGTGGGAAATGGTGCTGTGGGGCCTTCATTGGGTGGCTCGTACTCGTCCCTTCTTTCGCTTCTCGCTCCCTTCTTCTCATCCTCGGTGAGCAGCTGCAGATCACCAGAGCTCTTCCACTGTCAAGTCGATCCACCCGTGATCTGCTTACATGGATGCCACCTGGTCAACTTGTAGCCGCTCCTCCATGCCTCGAACTCTCGCCGAGGCAGCAGCAGGACGGTCGGGTCGGGCTTCTCACTGAGGAGCTGAGGTCTCCCACGCGGGATACGACAGCTTCTCTTGGTGGGAAGCTCGAAATACTTCGAGGTACAGAGCGCCCGCGACGAGACGATGCTCGCTTTCGCGCCTCTGCGCCGAGCTTGACCGTCGCCGAGTCGCCGAGGATCAGCTTTCGCGTCGCGTGCGGGTGCTTGAGGAGCATTTGCAACGCCTCGTATTGCGTTGTTCTCAGTTGCTTGCTCTTGACCAGTCTCGAGCGGCTCAGCACTCAGCGTGAGGGCGGGCTCGGGAGGATCGAGCGGCCGAGAGCGAGGGCGAGGGCGAGGGCGAGGGCGAGGGCGAGGGCTTGGGCTTGAAGGGGTCACGGTGGAGCTGCAGCGGCCGCGCTGGAGAACAAGAGCTTGTCTGCCGCCTGGAAGGTGTGTGGACGGTGCTTGTATCCTCTTCTGAGCTCCGGCTCATTTTGGCTTCGAGGCGTCGAGTGAGGCTCGCTGTTCGCAAGCTTTGAGGCCTCTTGACGCTTGCTGAGCCTTCCGCAGAGACTATAAGAGATCATCAGTGTCTCATTCCGGGCCGGGCCTGTTGAGCTTGCTGCACAAGTCTACTGGCGCTTGATCGCCCTTCCTCGAGCTCGGCGTCAGCGAGCAGCTGCTTTCGACGGACTCCGATCGTTCTTTGCGCCCGTTGGAGGGCGTGGGAACGGGAACGCTTCCATTGTTCTTGTCGCTACGTTGCTCTCTTCTTGAACACCGCGGTGGCTGGTCAGCCCGCACAATGAGCGTCGCGCACGAGCGCCGAAGGGGTCGATGCTTTTGCAGCTGCTCGAGAGAGACGAGCGTTTGCAGACCATCTTACATCCAGGGAACTCGCAATGCGATTTCTTTTGATGTCCCTCCTCAGCTAGCTGCCGCCCCTACTGGCCTTGGCGCAAGGGAGCTCGGCGACGCTCGGTCGAGCAGGCGATGTGGCAGGCTGAAGGTCTGCTGCATTGCCGTTCTCATCGAGGAGTACTTGAGCTCTCTCTTCGGGCTTACATGCTTGAGGGCTCGCCAACTCACTGTACTCGACGAGCAACTCGCTGACTTTTCCCTTCTCCCTTCCTCCCTGCTCGCTCGCCTTCGCCTTCGCCTTCCCTCCCTCCCCCTTTCCCACTCTCTTTCTTCCCATACTCCTCCCCACCACCACCTCCCCTCCCCTCACCACCACCCCTCTCCCCTCCCCATCAAAACAGTTCATGGCCCACGATCCCCCAACTATACCTCCAAGGCGAGTTCGTCGGCGGGTGCGATATCGTTCTCCAAATGCACCAGAGTGGGGAGTTGGAGAAGATGCTCGCAGAGATGGGATTGGTCGAGGAGGAGGTTGCTGGTGTTTAGATTGCGCAGAGGGAGGCAGAAAGGAGAAGCAGGAGGGGGAGGGGGAGGGGGAGGGGGGTAGGGAGGTGGATATGATACAGAATTTGGAGTACAGATTTCTACACTCTACACTTCGCACGAGCAGAGAGAGGAGGAGCGAAAGCTATAGCGCGGCGAACCCCCACCTTTCCTCGACGACCCTTCATCCTCGCCGACCCTGCTCGCGCCTCTCTCTCTCCCGCCTTTCACTGCTCATTTGAATCTGCTCATTTCGCGCTCGAGGCTCTGGGGGACACTCTCAGGGACTTGAGGTGATGTTTAAGAACTTCGCCGAGCTTAGTAGGCCGTGCTATCGCCCTACAGCGCTCGCTCGAGCTGAGGCCTGAGGCTCGACTCAGCTCGCTCGCTCGCTGCTCGCTCTCTCACTCGGCGGGTGGGGGGACAGCAGGGTGTGAATGCGGAACCGAGTCGAGCCCCACCCTTTCATCAGTGGCATCAGGACGGTGGAGGAGCTCGAGGGAGGAAGCGACGACTTCGCTCGCTCGAGGAGACGTCAGCAGTCGGCGCGGTGAGCGAGACGACGCTGAGCAGAGAGAAGGGAGCTTATCCTGGTAGGTCCCCTGCTCCAGCAGCCCCTCTGTAAGCTCGTAGCTCACGGGCGACTGTTGCGCGATGGGCTCGCTCGGACTTGCTCGCTTTCTCGTCTCTTGCGGTTAGCTCGGGGTGCAGAGGAGCAGGGAGGACGTTCGCCCGCTCAAAGACCTTGCAGCTCTGCTTCCTCGTGGAAGGTGGTACTGCAGGGCCTTCTTCAGGAGGTTCTTACTCCTTCCTTCGCTTCTCACTGCCTTCGTCTTGAGCTTGGTGGTCAGCTGCAGATCATCAGAGCTCTTCCATTGCCAAGTTGATTCAAAAGCAATCGAATTACATGTATACAGTTTGGGAAGCTGCAGCAGCTCCTCCACCTTCCACCGAGCTTGCGCCAGCACGGGAGGAGGGCTCGGGCATCTTCCTGAGGAGCTGAGGTCTCTTCGAAAGGGAGATGTCGGCTTTTCTGCGGGAAGAGGGTCAAGGCCCCCAAGCTCCAGAGCCCCCACGACGGGCTTGCGCGATTTCGCGCCTCTCTGCGCCGAGCTTGACCATCGCCGAGTCGTCGAAGATCAGTTTCCGCGCCGTGTGCGGGTGCTTGCGGAGCACTTGCAGAGATGTGTAGCTGGGTATTGTTGCGGTATTGCTTCTCGCGAGTGCTTTTAGCCTGTTGGCGCTGGGTTTCGAGCTTCGTCAGGATGGCGCCGCCGCCGGGGCGGTCGAGGCCCAGGGTTTGGGCTTGGAGGGCTCATGGTTGAGCTGGAGAGTGGTGCGCCGAGCAAGGGTTTGTCTGGCGAACAAAAGCTTGTTTACACGCCTGAGAGGCGTGTCGACGGCCCTTGTATTTGCAGTCTCGACTCAGCTCGTTCCAGCTCGTTTGGCTTCGAGCTGCCGAGTGAGGCTCGCTGTTGGCAAGCTCTGAGGCCCCTCGATGCTTGCTGAGCCTCCAGCAGAGATTGCACGAGGTCAGAAGTGCTGCAGCTCGGACACTTCAGGCTTTCTACACGAGTCTACGAGCCTTTTGGCTTCGTTCCGCCGATTTCGGCGTCGCCGAGGAGCGGCTCTCGAGGGACTTCGACGGTTCTCTGCGCCCGATGGAGGGAGTGGAGACGTTTCGATAACCTTTCTCGGAGGCTATTCTGCTTCGTGAGCACCGCGGTGACTGGTCACCCCGCGAAACGAGGGTAGCGTATGAGCGCCGAAGGGGGGTCGATGCTTTTGCAGGTGCTCGAGAGAGATGAGTGCTTGCAGATCATCTTGTCTCCACGGAAGCTTGCTTCCAAAGCTACCTCACTCGACTGCCCTCCCCAGCTAGCCGTCGAATCTGCCGACCTGGGCGCAAGGGAGCTCGGCGCCGCTCGGTCGAGCAGGCTGTGTGGCAGAACGAGGGTCTGCTGCGGCTGTTCTTATTGATGAGATGGCGAACCTCTTTCTTCGCGCTTACTTGAGGGGTCTTCAACCTCTGTACTCGATGAACAGCTCGCTGACCTTCCTTTCTCCCCTCCCTCCTTGAAGCTTCTCCGTTCCCTCTCCTCCCTCTCCCCGCCCCCCCTTTCCACATCCCTCTCCTTTCGCACGACTAGTGGATCACGGGTCATCATCCTCAGCGCTACCACAAGCAGATCTTCCGAACCAGCAGACTCGACGCGCGCCAGCTCTCGCCTCGCCGCTACTCTCGCTCGCCCATCCCGCCAAGTCAAATCGGATTGAAGCTCGCGCGCTGCATTGCTTTCCGATAGGAGGTGAAGGGGTATCTAAAGAGGCGGGTAAACTACGAGTGCCAACGCTCCTTCTTGCGAGGCAGAGGTGGGGAGAGGATGACGGGGATGGCCGAGGCGTCGCTGGAGGTGTTGAGCGAGTCGATGGGGGTTGAGGTAGACTGCGAGGGAAAGTAAAGTCAGGTTCGACTCCAACGATAGCGAGGAGACCAGCGAGCTCACCTCTACGTCCGACTGCTCCTCGCCGCCGAGCGATCCCTCTTCCCACTCCCTCACGATCCTCACCAACTGCTCCCTCCTCTCTTGCCAAGCGAATCCCTCCCACTCGCGCTTGACCACCTCCTCCACCGCATTCCGGACCACACTCCTCCTAAGCACCTCCCTTCCAATCCCTCCCTCAACTCGCGAGATGGTCGTTCGCTCCATCCTCGCGATCCAGGCGAGAAGGAAGATTAGGCGCTCTTGAGGAGTGCCTTCGTTCATTGTTGAGGAAGAGGGCGATGAGGAAGTCGAGGGAGAACCGCCGAGGAGGACGGCGCGGACGAGGTGGATGAGGAAGCTCGTGCGGAGGAAGAGGGCTTGCGAATGGACGGGCACGGAGGGAGGCGGGGAGGCGGTAGATGGCGGTGGTGAAGGGATGGAGGAGAGGAGGGACGCATCGTGTTGGCGGAAGGCGAGGATCGTCTCGAGCGTGGTTTGGAGGAGGGGCCAAGGAGGACGAATGGCGGGAGGAGCGGGAGGAGCTCGACGGGACGGTGCGGAGGGAAGGGTGAGGATGTAGACGAGTCGACGCCAGAAACGAGTGGAGATGCCGAGGGGAGTGGGAGGAGCGTTGAATGCGGGGGGGTGAGAGACGGTCGAGAGGGTGAGGTTGAGGCTGCCGAGGAGCTGCTGCACCGAGGGAGTGTCGAGGGGCGGTACCGATTCCTCCTGGTGAAGGGGAGGCGAGTCGATGCGCACAGCGAGGGAGCCGAAGTCGACGATGCCGACGCTCGCCCAGATGATGCGGAAGAGGGCGCTCGACTGGCGCTGGCGGATCCGAATGAGCTCGGCAGGTGACGAGGCGACGATGTCGAGAAGGTCAAGGAGGTTGGCGTACACCTTGCACGCTGCTGCGATGGACCGACGGTAGAGTGCGAGTGCCATGTCGGGCGGCAGGTGAGGAGCATGGTGGGCGTCGAGGAGGAGGAAGCGAATGGCGAGGTGGAGGGTTTGTGCGCGTAGGTCGAGAATCTCACGCTCCTCCCGAATACGCTCCGAGCTGCTTGGCGAAGCGAGAACGTCGTGTAGCGCCTCCATCTCTTCGCCTTCCAAGTCCTCCATCTCGCCGACGAGCGCCCGAACGTCCGTCTTGAGCTGGAGGTAGACGTTCCGACTCGTCTTGCCCTTGCCCTTGATGTCCTTCTCCATCTTTTGAAGCGTCGTCTCCATAAGCGCCAGCCTCACGACGTCCGCCTGCCCGAGCCGCTCATTCTCGCGAATCCCTTCCAGCAACCTCTGCACCTGCCGCTTGGCCTCGCCTGGTCGCATGCCATCCTCCTGCAGCTTCCACTCCAACAGCTCGGCCTTGCGGAGGAGGAAGGCTATAATATGAGGGTTGATGCCGCCTTCGCCGGCCTGCTCCTTGCGCAACTGTTGCAGCGCAGCGCCGAACGCCTTCGTCCCTTCGTAGACGCCTGGCTCCAACCGCAGGCCGAGCGACTGCATCCAAGCGATGTTGATGTTGCCTCGCTTCAACCCCAGCCCCTTCCCATACACCTGCTGCCTGCTCAGCGAGCTGCTCCTTCCTACTCCGCCGCCGGCCTCTCCTTTTCTTGCTCGTCCACCTCGTCCTTTCCGCTTCGGTCGGTCGTCCTTGGTGAAGAAGGCTCTCTCCAACTCCCATGCTGCCGAGTACATCCTCACTCTGGCGAGCAGCCGCATCGTGTGAGCGACGACGCGAACGACCTTGTTGCGAAATTCCCGACGATCCTCCTGTAGCGGTCCGGCGAGCAAAGCATGAGCACGCCAGCATGCTGTCCTCCACTGGCCGAGCTCGCGCCTGATCTCGTCGTCGGGTCGTAGGCGGAGATGAGGCTGGAGTGGATCGCCTGCGATGGGCGGCAGCTCGTGTAGCAGAGTCGAGAGCTCGTCGTGAGCGGTAGAAGCGGGTAGAGGAGGCTGAGGAGGTGGTCGAGGTACAGGCCGAACGAAGCGGTGCTCTGCTTGCTGACGAGCGAGCTGGACGGCTGGGGGAGGAGGAGGACTGGAAAAGGGTGCTGCTGAGGTCGGTAGGCTGAGACGAGGTGGTGGTGGTGCTGGAGGTGGACGTGCCGGTGGTAATGGCGGCTTCAAAGGTGGTTTTCCCGCCCATCCTCGAAATCGCATGAGGTGAGAGCATGTGTTGGCGGAAGCTCAACCTGCTTCCAGAGACGCGCTTCGACTTTCCCTCTCCTCGCCATTGGCTCAATCTGGAATTCTGTAGCTTTGTAAAGGGTGCTAGGGGTTTGTCGATACGATTAAAAGCGAACGAATGATACTGGAAATTGCTACAAGCAAATACCAGCTCAACCGACGGCTCGAATCACCATCCCTCGTCGCCGAGCTCCTTCTGAGCCTTGCCCAACGCCCAGATGGACCAGTAGAATTTCTGTGGGGCGGAAAAGGGTCAGAAACGTTTAACAAAACGAATCAAAACGCTCGAAGTACGTAGTTGGGATCTGTAGACGGAGAAACGAGGCGTCAGCGAGCGCCGAGAGATTTCGAGGCAACGCCGAGACTCACAGCTGATGCCGCAGGTGTGGTTGAAGACTGAGAAGGACACCGAGCTACATCAGTATCATTGGGCGAGGCCGATCGAACATGGAAGGCCGCTCACCTCCCTCAATGGCCTCCTGCGCCCACTCGCCGTTGTCCAACTGCCTCTGCATCAGCAGCCTACAGCCGCGTCGAATCGCCTCATGGTCCGTCGACTTGGCGGCAAGAAGTCCGATGATAGCATAGGCGGTGTTGACCACCTGCGACTGCTCGTGCTGGACATACTCTCGAGTTTCGCAGCACTGCTCGGCGAAGAAGGAAATGAGCGAGCGCGCTGGGGAGAAGATAGACGAGAACGCGCACTTGAAAGCTCTCGCCCCATCCTCCATCTTCTATTTGTTTGCTGAGGAGGAACTCGCACGCCTTGGCGGCTCGTGAACTCGTAGCTGCCGTCTCGCCAACGAGAGCGAGCGACTCGAGGGCGAACATGGTGGCGTATCTGCGGCGCGACGAGGGTCAGCGGGAGGATCGGAAGACAGAAAATCGAGCTCACGTGAAGCAGACAGCCCAGGAGCCGTACCAGCTTCCGTCAGGCCGTTGCGAGGAGTGGATGAAGGAGATGGCTCGCGCCGAAGTGCGCCTGCGAAGCCACAAGATCGTCAGCAGGAGTCACAGAAGGTAGCTGCAGAGAAACAAGACGTACTCAATGTCCTCTGGCCGGTAGTCGGGATGTAGCTTGCTGAAGACTGAGAGCGCGGTGAGGCCTATGGAGGAGCGCCGAAGGGAGGTCAGCTTCGCCCTATCGTCGGTTCGGCAATGTCGGAACAGGCCTAACGACGATCAATAGCAGAACTCACAAGCTGTCGTGCACTCGGGATAAGTGTGCTCAATCATGATGTCCCTGAACACCTCGGCGGGGTTGAGCATCTCCAGCAGCGTCGACCCGCGAACGAGCTCGCAAGCTGCGAAACCTCCGTCGGCGTTCTGTAGCGAGAGGATGATGTCGACGGCGTCGCACATGCGCTCGCGCGAGACGAGCTGAGGCATGTCGGGTAAGGATTGGAGGTAGATGACGGCCTTGAGACCTTCTGAAGTGCAGCTGTAGAGCGAAGAGGGATCAGCAGCGCTCAGGAAGGGAACAGAGAGGATCAGAAACGTACTCGCTGATCGTGTACCCTTGCTCCCTAGTTGAGAACGGCCAAGCTCCCTTCGACGCATGGCGACTCATCTCGCCGAACCACCGAGGGTTCTCCCGGATCTGACATCGGTCGATCCACGAAAGCAGCTTAGTCGTAGACTCCTTGTTCTGGTCTTCGGTAGCGAGACCCGACTCGTAAAGAGCTTGAGCGATGAAACCGGCGTCCCAAAGTTGGCTGCCGTTGGTCCCTGCGGAACGAGACGAGGTCAGCTCTCGCCGAGCGGCGTTGAGGAGCCGGAAAGGGTCAGCGTACCGGTGGTCATCATCCCGTCCTTGGACATCCACATGAAGTCTCGAATCTTGGCCTTGTGCAGACGAAAGGCGTCGCTAGAAGGACCCTCGCGAATCCATCGGCAGCTACGAGGGAGGAAGGGGGTCAATCACAGCTCGCTTCCTTTCAAAATGCCACGCACATCATGTTGAGCGCTTTATTGACCGGCGCCTGCAAGTCCAAAAGGTCAGCTACCTCCGAAGCCGCTCCTCGACGAAGCACTCACTTGACACTGATAGCTCGTGTTCTCGTCCTCCATCTTGATGAGCTCGTAGACGTAGTCCAGCGCCCTCTTGCGCAGCCAGGTCGAATGGACCCGCTCGTAAGCGCCCGAGACCGCAAAGACGACTTCGAGCAGCGCGGGATGAGGCGAGTAGAGGTCGACCGAGGCGATGTTGCTCCTCTGCGAAGGCCAGTTGATGGAGTCGTAGGCGTCGGCGTAGAGTTCCTGTAGGTCTAACGTGAGCGAAACGTCGCGAGAAGAGGTCACGGCAAGCTCACTTCGCGAAGAGAGCGCAGCAAAGGATTGAGAGGGGTAGCAAAGCGTGAGCCCGAGAGGAAAGTCATGGGAAGGACGACCATCCTGTTATAGGACCACCATTTGGTTGGGCTCATACTGTAAAGGGACTTGTTAGCTAACGTTTCTCAAGGGATTAGACCTTAAGCTCACGGGAACCACGTCGGGAGCAGCCACAGCTCGGGAGGGATTGGGTGAGTGCCCTCCCAGGAGTAGAGATTGAGCGTGGCGAGCCAGAGCTTCGCCCACGAGGGAGCAGCGGCAGCACCTGCAAGTGAGAAGGCTCAGCTACACTCTTACGCGAGCGCGAGCCCTTGAACTCACCTCCATGGAAGAGCAAAGTCGACCGAGCCTTGACCATCATCGGCTCGTCTGGACCGACGCCAAGGATACGGAGGACGACGTAATTGAGCGAGGTTCCCATGACAGTAGAGACGCCTTCAATGTGTCTGTGGAGAAGGAGTCAGCGAGTCGAGAAGAAGCTCGGCGATGGTGGAAAGGCTCACAATCCCCATCCCCCGTCTCCCTCGCCGTTGTCTCGCCGCATGTTGGTGAGGTAACGCGCCATCTCGATTTTCCATTCTTGAGGAATCGGCGTTTGACTGATGTACATAGCAAAGACGATGCCGGGAAGGAGGAAGAGAGGACCTGCGAAGGCCGGCCGAGGGTCAGGACCTTCGGAGGGAAGCAGTGAGGAGACAACGCTCACCTCCATACTCTCCAGCCCAATGCCCATCCTCCGACTGCAGCTTCTTGTAGAACTCGAACCCTTTCCTCGCTGCTTCAAGCGGTGTTGCTGGACGCGACGAATCGGCGGAGGAGCTGCCTGCGCTGCTGTAGGTCAAGTCGTTTAGAGGCAATCCCAGCCAATACTTCTCCTCATCCGTCTGCTTCTGCCTCTGCTTTACACCTCGCTCATCTAGCCCACAGACCTCCGACGAGGTGGAGCTTCGGCTCGGGTCTGCTGCATAATGCCAGACATGGCGACCTTCGTCCTGCGAGTCCAGGCGCCATTTGCTAACATCTGTAGCTCCCAACGGAGCCTTGCGACGAGTTGTTGGCATTCAGACGATTTGGTGGGAGCCAACCTGAATCTGGTCGCGCCTCTCTCTCCTTGCTCTCCTCCGCTCTCGTCTCGATTTCGCCAACGGCTTCTTGAGGGGATGTCGACGGGTTACACGGAAGCATTCGACCCTAAAAAGAGCGGTCGTGTCTCGCTACAGACCTTCCAGCCTCAATTCCACAGGTGAGCCGTCCCGGTTAGCTCGCTCTCCTGCTCGCTGTACTGACCCATCGTCCAACTTTGCAGCACCTCCTCCTCCTCCTCCCTTCCAGCCGACCTCCTCCTCTCACTCGCACTTTCAAAATCCCTCCTCGCCCTTTCCTTGTACATTGCTCGCGACTGGTTATTAGCTCAAGGGTTCTCGGCGTGGGCATTGAACGCTGTGGTGCTGGCGGCGGGGGCGGTGGGACTGGCGGTATGGGAGCGAGTATGGGAAGCGCCTCGGGGGTTCAGCAAGCGGAGAGAGGTGAGTTATTCCTCGCCGAAGCCGGATCAAAGGGAGCGAGACGCGCGCGGTCCTCTGAGCTCGCCGAGGGCCTGTTGAGGCTGCTGATGGGCCGAGTAGCCTACAGATAAGGATTATAGAGCCAAGAGCTCCCCTTCTACCTCTCTCAGAGGGCTACACCAGGATCGTCAACCTCAGCGACGCACGTCGACTGCGAACATGAGCTGACCTCCCTTTTGCCCTTCCTACAGGAGAAGATGAGCCCGTTTTATCCAGTAGTATTCGCTATTGAGGTCCTGGTTGGCCTCCTTGCTCTCTCAAAATTGACGGTACTGAGGTGAGTCGCCCTGCTCGCCGTCGACCGGTCGATGCCAAGTCGGCGGAGCTGACCTTCGGTATCGCGCAGATTCGTCATGCTCACCTCGTTCGGTTCATTATGGACACGAGGAGTCCCTCTCGCCTTCCTATCAAGCGCTGGCGGAAAGAAGGCGCTGGGGAGGAACAACGCCGTGTTCATCACCCTCGCCATGACCGGAGGAGCCTACGTTCTCGATTCGATGCTATCGTGTGAGTAGTACGCTGATGTAGCCTCTCGGAACGTGTAGCTGACAACTCTCCTTCGCAGCTGGAATCACCAAGACGGGTTACGGCCTTCTCCTCGCTCATCTCCTCCTCTGCGGGCAGCGGATGGACATGCTCTCGTCGCAGACGACCGAGGCTCGAGGACGAGCTCATGCGATGGGCACTATTGGCGCCGCTGCTGTAGCTGCACTCCTTTCCGTCCTCCATTGGCTATTTGTACGCCCTCTCCGCTACTTATCGACGACCCTCGCTAACCCTGACCCGCGCAGGCCTCCCCCTCGACGGCCTCCGTCCCCAAAGCAGCAGCCGGCGCTTTTGAATCATTCAGCGCACCAGACCCCTCCTTCTCCCTCCTTCTCCCCGGCGCCGCTCTTTTTGCCCTCACCTTCATTCTCGTCGACCCCCTCCTCTCCCGAGCTCTCCTCGCTCACTTCCCAGCCTCTCGGCAAGTCTCCTCCGGCTGGCCCATCGCGCTCAGCAGCACACTCTTCGTAGGCTACGTCGGCTTCGGTCGGGGAACGAGCCTCGCTGAGATTCTCGTTGGTGGTGTCGCATGGACGGGTGAGCTGCCTCTCCCTTCTCAGCGCCGAACGAAGGCTGATCGCGCTCTCATCGCAGCCATCTCCCATCTCGTCTCCTCCGACCCTCGCTCGGTGATGGGATCTTCCTCTGCGGGAAGCGTGACCACATCTGCTAGCAGAGAGCCTCTTCTCGCTCGCTTGTCGACCTTCTACCGCCACCTTCGAGCGACTATCAAGACGATCCTGGCGACACCCGACTCGCGCAAGATCTACTTCTTCCTCTGCCTCAACCTCGCCTACATGTTCATCCAGATGGCTTACGGTATTTGGACCAACTCGCTGGGACTCATCTCGGATTGTGAGTGGCTTGAGACGACGAGCAGCCCGAGACGAGAGCTGACCTTCGCGCCTTCAACAGCGATCCACATGTTTTTCGATTGCCTCGCGCTCGGCATGGGACTCTTTGCCAGTGTTATGGCGACTTGGGAGCCCAACACCAAGTTCACTTACGGGTGAGAACTCTTTAAAAGCGTCGTCGCCGAACGAAGCTGACTCTTTCCGCACAGCTACTCACGAGTCGAGACGCTCTCGGGCTTCGCTAACGGCCTCTTCCTATGCCTCATTTCGATCTTTATCGTCTTCGAGGCGATTCAGCGACTACTCGACCCGCCCGAGATGAACACGGGCCAGCTACTCGTCGTCAGCTCGCTGGGACTCGCCGTCAACCTCGTCGGCATGGTCGCCACGGGTCACAACCATCATGGTCACTCGCACGGAGGTGGAGGAGGTCACAGCGACCACAGTCATGTAGGTTTGCGCTCGCCTGCGAGTCTCGAAGCGCTCGCTCATGTCGCTTCCCGCTCCTCAGTCGGCACCTAAACTCAAGGCGACGTCTCATGACCATTCGGTATGTCTCGGCGGCCTAGTTTACTTCTAGATGAGCTCCCAGCTGACGCTCGCCCCCGCGTACAACAGCACGATGCTCACGACCACTCGCATGGAGGACACGCTCACGGCGAGGAAGAGGAGGAAGAGGACGACCACGACGAGGACGACCACGCTGCTCATGCTCACAGTCACAACATGAAGGGCGTCTTCCTTGTACGTCAAATTCGAAGGTCGCTGTCTCTCCTTACGGCCAGCTTTCGCCGATCTTTCGCTCGGCCAGATGGCTGGTCCGGCTCCGCTTTGCCCGAGTGCTGACCTGGATCCGCCTTTGCAGCATGTCATGGCCGATACGCTGGGATCTGTGGGGGTCATCATCTCGACCCTACTCATCAATCGCTACGGCTGGACCGGGTTCGACCCACTCGCCTCCATCTTCATCGCCGTCCTCATCTTTGCGAGCGTCGTGCCGCTCGTCGTCGACTCTGGTCGGCTACTCATCCTCGACATGGGCGAGGAGCGTGAAGCAGAGGTTCGCAAAGCCCTACTAGGGGTGAGTTCTGGCTCCCACGCTATCGGGCGTCCTCTCGTCGGCCGCCCCAGGTCAATTATCCCCCGCTGGGCTGTCTCGCTGATGAGTTTGCCCTACAGCTGAATCGGGTGGAAGGCCTCTCGTCCTACTCGTGCGCTCGATTCTGGGCAAAGGATCCCTCGAGCATGGTGGGCTCCATCGCCATCCAGCTGGCGCCTTCCCCCTCTTCGCACGATCCCAGCCGACCGGAATCGTCGTTCGACACTCAACACTACGCCAACGTCGATAAGGTCACCGCGAGGGTACGACGAGTGTTGCGAGGTGCGATCGGAGGACTGAGCGAGTTGGTCATCGAGGTGCAGCCGACCCATGGGCTGCGATGAGAGATGAGAAGTGAGGGGAGCTGGGGGACCTTCGCCTTGCCGAGCTTCTTACGGCGCTAACCTCTTACTGCCAATACTATCACTCGCGCACCCCAACACTTGCGACCCGCTGGGGTACATTCCCGCAATTGAGGGAGCGAATGTGATGGCCGTTGAGCTCCAGTAGTCCGAAAAGGACCAAGGCGAAGCTCGATGGGGAAGGAGTTGGCTCGCGGGCTGCCACGAAGCCTAACGCTCCCTGTTGCTTGCCCCTCTGCCTCGGAGAGCGGCGATTTTCTCTCGGCTCGGTCGGAGGTTCGGCGCAGGACCGCTTCGGCGCTCGGCGCTCAAGTTTCGCAACTCGAGGTTCGTACGAATCTATGCATGGCGAGGAGGAGGAGAGCATGAACGACCGGCGAAAGATGAAGGCCCTCACAACGCCTGGTAGTCGACCCTCTGCGCCGGATCAGGCAGGTTCGCCCATCTCGCTGTTCCTAAGCTTCACGACTGGCAAGATGGGTTGCGCCCTGGAGGACTCTATTGCATTCGACCACCGAGCAAACAGGCAAAGCTCCCCTCCCTGCTTCTTGCCTCCGACGTCGTCTCAAGAGGGAAAGAGCTGCCTCGCCATCTCGCCGCCTCGCTCTCCGCCCGCCATCTCCCTTCGCGGTCGTGCTCTCCTTGCGGCTGATTCTCCGTTTCCAGAGGGTTGGCCTGCCAACACCATCCCACACTCTTTCCCTTCTCGACCACCCGTCCTTTCGCCTTCAACCCCAGCCCTCAGTTTCGGCCCAGCGCTCTGCGACGCGCCCGCCGAGGAGCAGCAGTCACGACCAACCCACACCACCTGAGGCGGTAGTTTAGTCGCCAGCCGGGCTGCACGACCACGGGCTCTCCTCCCATCTCTTTAACACCGACCCTCGTTACCTGTTCGCCCAAGCCGACGCTCCTTGACCCTCGCCCGCCCTCCCCTTTGGCCCTTCTTTCCCATCGCCGTTTCGCTTGCCCTCGTCTCGCCTCCCCCGCTGCTGATGGAGCCGATGCAATCCGTGTCGCCTTCTTCGCACACGGCCAACACTTCTACCAACTCGTACCAACGACCTACTTCGCCCCCTCTCTCGCCTTCTCACCCTCGAACCTTGCCTGCCGACTCGGGTCTGCCTCCGCTCCCCTTGCTCCCAGGCCAGCACAACAACATGTCGTCCTCTCAAACCTCGCAAGAAGGTACTCCTGCACCTCCTCCTACCGCTTCCACTTCTTCCTTACCTCCACCTCCTGCTGGCCCTCATTCCACTACAACTCAAGGCCTCCCTCCTCCTCAAATGCATCATTTCATCCCCGACAATCCAGACGGCGGATCCGACGACGACGATGATGATGATGACGACTCAGGTAGGCCCAAGAAGAAGGCCAAGAAGGGCGTTGCTGCTGGTAAAGGTGCAGCGGGAGCTGGTGGGAGCGGTGCAGGAGCGGATGAGGACAAGGAGAAGGGGAGGCGCAAGATTGAGATTGAGTACATTCAGAAGAAGGAGAAGCGGCATATCACCTTCAGTAAGAGGAAGGCTGGTATCATGAAGAAGGTGAGCTTTTTGCTGCTGCTCGACAGCAGGCGCAGGGAGGATGATCGCCGTCCTTTCGCCCGCGCCGAGGCCGAGCGCCGACGATCCTTTCCGCGAGGGACGAGACAGCTGACATCTGGTGTGTTACTCTATTACAGGCCTACGAACTGGCGACTTTGACCGGAACTCAGGTGCTGCTGCTCGTCGTGAGCGAAACGGGAATTGTGCGTAGCGTCTCTCCTCCTCTCTGCGCCGAGCGGTCCAAGTGCTGACCCCTGCTGCGCTTCCTTACAGGTCTACACCTTTGTACGCTCTCTTGTATTTCGATACAATAGCAGGAAAGCTGACCTCTTCGTTTGCAGACCACCGCCGCCTTCCAGCCCCTCGTAGGAGCCGCCGAGAATGGTCAGCCGAGCGAAGGCCAGCGTTTGATCCAGCAGTGCTTGGTGAGTCCTCCAAGCTACGCTTTCCCGCTTCGCAACATACTAACACTGCCTTCACAAAGGCCGTCGACCCCTCGGACGGCTCCGACTACATCTCTCCCCCTCCCGACGGTCCTCTCCTCCCTCTCCCTCCAAAAGCCAACAAACGCCCCTTTGAGACCAACTCGGCGATCCACGGCGGTCAAATCGCTCTTCGTACTCGCACTCACCGCCCCTCCGCCCGCACCAAAGGTCGACCCGCCGCCATCCACACTGGCTCGCCCGACCAATCTCACCCCTCCGTCCTCCAGCATCCGATGGACCAGTCGCCGATGCAGCTTCCTCCTTCGCCGCATAGAGTGCATCCGCTTCAGCAAGCTCATCACTCGCCGGGCATGAGGGACTACCCGAGTCCTGGGCTGCCGAGCGCGAATAGGCCGGGCGATGGGCAGATGCAGAGCGCTCAGGAGTACGCCGAGATGATGCAGAGGAACGGTGCGGGAGGATACCCGCCGCCGCCACCTCAGCATCAGGGTCACCCTTACCCGCCTCAAGCCGGCGACTACGGCATGGTGAGTCGTCCTTCGAAGAGCGCCGAACCTCGAGCCCCGAAGCTGACTTTCTCTCTCGAATCGCGGTCTCACAGCACCCTCATCCTCAAATGATGCACCACCCTCACTCTCCCGTCGATCGCTACCAGCAACGTCCTACCTCGCAATCGCCTCACATCCAACACCAGCAGATTGATCCCCTCGGCGGCGGCGGACCCGGACCCTACGACGATCCTCAAATGATGAACATGCAGCAGCAAGGACACCCTCAGCAGGGAGGCTACATGCAGCAACAACAGCAGCAGGGTCAACCCGTGTACGACGAGGATTACATGAGGCGCTAGAAAGCGACCGAAGGAGGGGAACGAAAGTGCTTTGGAAGTTCGCTCCTTGAAGAGCGGTTTGAATGGTAGATAGTTCGAAGCTTTACCTCACTCACATTCGTTTTTAAAAACTCTTGTTGTACTGCAATGCGCAAAGTCAAAAACCACGTGCCATAGACGACTTTCGCTGACTTGGACGACCGAGAGCGAGCGAACTGGCTGTCGCTGGCTTGGCTTCCTGCCTTTCGCGCTCGCTTTTCTCGGCTCTACTCGACGGCGCATGGATGGCTGAGCGGAGGTACTCTATCGTCATTGAATTGTTTGACCATCACGCTCTACCATCCCACCCCTCGCCTCTGCAGCCTAGGACGCCGACTCGACTCCCACCTCAGCTCGACGCCCAGCTACGAGCTTCTAGCTCTCGCCTCGTTCTACCAGCGAGCAACCGAGATTTCTGGTTACCATTGCCTGCTACCTCGTCCCTCTCAACACTCGCTACAGCACCCGTAACCTCGCCTCCACCACCTCCCACCCGCGCTCTCTCCTCACCTCGCATCTGGTCTCAATCGAGCGGTCCCCTCTCCCCTCCAGCCATCGCAACAGCTCAACTTTGGACTCCCTCTCAACCCCCTCCTCCTTCAACTTCAACTCCCGCTGCAACAGGCCAACAACCTCAACTCGACTTCCGCTTTGGACCTCTCGCTATCGACTGGGTAGACTCACCTACAGCAGCTCCCCTTCGCTCTTCCCCAATGTCACCTTCACTTTCAGCTCCCTCACTTCCCTCAGAAGGATCCTCCTCTTCATCCTCAGCGCCACCACTCCAATGGAACCCCACTTCACCTCGACCTTCCTCCGCTCTCGCTCTTCCCAAACCACGCTCCCCTCCTCGTACACCAGAGAAATCTGGACGAACAGAACTGAATTGGGGCATCATCCATCTCTTTCGCGAGTCGGGAGCGCAGGCAGAGGAGAGCGACGAGAAGCAGAAGAGGAAGGCTATGGACGGGGATGATGGAACGGTCGTGGGAATGGTGTCGGTCCCTGGGGTGCTTACGGCGGCGAGTTTATTGACGTTTATTAGTCCTGCGTTGGAGAGCGTGGCGCAGTTGAGGTTGCTCAGGTGAGTTTTGATGCAGGGGCGCCGAGAGAAACGCCGAGCTGAGCTGACGAGGTGTTGGACTACAGGGACTCGACACCGAATCGTACCATTGTTCTCATTCGCTTCTATGAAGGTGCGTCTCCTCTCTCTCTCATCCTCGTCCCCTGTCGCTTCGCAAGCTGACCTTCGCCCTCTCCCTCCCTCAGCCGCCGACGCCTCCCTCTTCCTCAAAATGTACAACGGCCGCTCCTACCACGACACAAAAGATTCCGAAGTTGCCCAAGTCGTCCCCATCTCCTCGATCCAACTCAAATCCTCCTCAAACCCTCCCTTCACCTTCCCCTCGACGCCTCAGATCGACGAATCGCAAAGCAAGGCCAGCGAGGTCGAACTGCCGACTTGCCCCATTTGTTTGGAGAGGCTGGATGTGCAGATCAGTGGGTTGGTGCAGATTTTGTGCCAGCATAGCTATCATTGTAGCTGTTTGCTCAAGTGGGGGGATTCGAGGTGAGTTTGGCCAGCGCCGAGACGGCGAGAATCGGCGTCTTGAGGGAAGAAGAGAGCTGACCGCCTTCTCTCAACTATCGCAGATGTCCCGTATGCAGGTCCACCAACTCTCGAGCTCGCAGAGGGACTGTAGGTGCCGCCTCTGCGCCGCCGAATCAAGCCGTCGCCTCAACTTGCGCCGTCTGCCAAAGCCCATCGAACCTCTGGATCTGCGTCATTTGTGGTAACGTCGGATGGTAAGTTCATGTGCTGCTTCTTCTCGTGAAGCGCGCTGACTTGACCGTCGCTAGTGGGAGGTATCAAGGAGGTCACGCCCATTCGCACTTTGACGAGAGTGGCCATTCGTACGTCGCTCTCACTTCGATGCATCTCTTTCGCACTCGCTCACGGTTCTTCTTACACAGGTACTCTCTCGAGATCGAGACCGGTCGCGTATGGAGCTACAACGACGACGAATGTTCGTCCCGTCTCCCTCCTCCTCTTCGCGCCTTCCTTCGCTCACCCTGCTACCCTCCCACAGACGTCCATCGCCTGATCCGCAACCGCACCGACGGAAAGCTAGTCGAGCTCCCCTCCCTCTTCACCGATGACGACTCAAAGAAGAAATCCTCCAACTCGAAAGATGACGAAGGGATCGGCGGACCCGACCGTTCGGACGAAGCGTCGCAAGATAAGCTCGAGGCGATGGGATTGGAGTATGCCAATTTGATGACTACTCAATTGGAGAGTCAGAGGGGGTATTATGAGGAGGAGATTGCGAGGGCTAAGGAGGAGGGAGCGGTTTGGAGAGCTAAGTGGGAGAGCGTGGGTGAGGAGGCGGAGAAGGGGAGGGTTGAGAGGAGGGAGTTGAGGAAGAGGGTTGGGGAGTTGGAGGGGGAGTTGAAGAAATCGAGGGAGGAGTGGAGGGAGAGGGAGGAGAAGAGGGAGAAGAGTGAGAGGGAGGAGGAGGTGAGGAGGAAGAAGGAGAGGGCTGAGGCGACGAAGGCGAGGAGGGAGTTGGAGAGGGAGTTGGAGCAGGAGAAGAGCGTTACGGCTTCGCTTTCGACTAATCTGGGATTGTTGAGGACCGAGTTTGGGAAGAGGGGCGAGGAGACGGAGGGCGTTAAGGCTCAGGTCGCCGAGTTGGAGGAGCAGATGAGAGATTTGATGTTTGCGCTGAGTGCGAGGGATCAGATTGAGCAGCAGGGCGGAGAGGCGGTAGGAGGAGATGTTGTGATCCCTCCCACACCGCCGCCGACGAGCTCGGCGAGGAGGAAGAAGAAGAAGTGAGCTCGCCTCGCGGATCTTGCTAGCGCTTTTGTTGCGACTTTGTAGTACGCCCGCAATTTTTACACAGCTGTCTAAGAGTACTTGTCCAACAAACGGTAGAAGCTCGGTCCGAAAGAGGTGTAGTCGACCTTGGACTGCGAAGGAAGGGCGAAGAGTCAGCTCGGCGCTAGCTGCGAAAGGCGTCGCTCGTCGACTCACCATGAACAGCCTCGACTGGAGATCTCCAATCAGCAGTTTGGCCATGATACATCCTCCGAGGAAGCATCCAAGCTCTCCTCCTCGCTCCTTGTACTCGGAGAAGTACTCGGGCGTTCGAGCGTAGCGAAGCGTTTTGGGTTGAGACTCGGAGCCAGACTCGGGGTCGATGGTGAAAGGTTTCAGGAGAGGGATGAGAGTTGGACCGAGAGCTGTGGTGGGGGGTAGAAGGGTCAGAAGGCGAGGCGAGGTAGAGGAGGGAGCGAGCAAGAGCAAGCGCACCCTTGTTGTTGGCGACCTTTCCTGCGCTCATGATGACCACTGCCTCCCAAACAGCTCTCCGCTCCTCCAAATCATCAACCTGCTCTACTACCGTGCCAATCATCTCCTGCACACCGGCGTGGAGGACCTCTCGGCCTTCGTACTCGCCGAGTCCTAGGAGGGCGGCGGCAGGGGAAGCGGAAGGGGCGAGACCAGCGAGGAGGTGTGGGAGGAAGAGAGGTTCTAGGTAGCGGTGACGAGCGGGACCTATCCGTAGAGCCTCGGCGGCGGTGTTGAGTGGATGAGGGACCTCGACAAAATCGCCCTCATCCTCTCCATCGGCGCCCTTCTTGCCCTTCTTCTTGCTGACGATATCCTTCACCTTGCCTTCCACCAAGGCCTTGGCAATATCGAGCTCGCCATCCTCAGCGGCTGCCTCCTCCTTGGTAGCGGCGAAGGCGGGCGAAGCGAATCCAATCACGTCTCCCGCCTTGAGCGAAGCGACGACCGACCTCAGCGCACCGGCGAGCTGCCCTGGTCCTAGCTCTTGCTCTGGTGAGATCTTGCGCGGTAGATCTGGATCCTCCTCCAGCAGCTTGAGCGCCGTCCAGTCGTCGAGCACTCCCTCATCCAGCGGTAGCCTCATCGTCGCTCCCTCGACGACCTGGTTCTCGTGCACCACCGAGATCTCGGATCCTTCGTTACGGTTGCCGATGTCAAGAATGACGGCACTGAGAACCCCTGCAGCGGCGGCGGCGAAGAAGGGACGAGTAGCGACGAGGAGTTGAGGGACGAGCAGGCGCTCGAAGAGGAGGGCGTGGAATTGGTCGACGAGGACGGGTGGGAGGTGAGGGGGGAGGGAGAGGAGACACGGGTGCGCGAGAGGTGGTCGTGGGAGAGGGAGACCGACATGGAAGACGTAGCGCCTGGTGTATCGCGAAGGGAGAGCGAGGCGGTCAGCTCGGAGCGGAGAGATGCGAAAGTCGGATCAACTCACATGATAGCCTCCAATCCAACCCAATCCTTCACTTCCAGCCCCGTACGCCCTACACTCATCGTCTCGACCACCTCGAGCTGCTCGCCAGCGTTGTGAGCCGCCGTCCAGAGGTGTCCTACGACATAATCGTCAATCTTGTACGGTGCGGTAGATGGCCTACGTCCACAGCTAGTCGATACTTCCTGCTCGGGTGCAAAAGAGGCGTTCAGCGAGCGCGCAAGAGGGGGAGAAGCGAGCGAGCGGGACGAACGATCTGAGGAGCGCGAATGAGATCGTGTACACCTACACCACCGCGAATGACACCAGCGTTGAGGTCGAGGATGACGAGGAGCTCGTCGCGGACGACCACTGGTGTACAGAAAGCGCGAAATGAGCTGAGGAACGCGTCGAGAGCTGACAGAGAGCGGCACTCACTGCTTGGCGAGAGATGAAGGGGCTAAGTGTGCACCGTAGTCTTGTAGCTCTAGATTCGAGAGCTGTAGGTGATCCTGAGACGAAGCAAAGTTGGAGTTGGAAGGTTGCAAGTGAATGGAGAGAGGACAACAAGCTGGGAGAGGCTTCGCTTCCTACCATTCACTCGTCTTGTACTCGACTCGGCTTGCAGAGCAGCGTAGTAGTTTACAGCTCATCAGCTACCTACCTACATGCCTTCAGCCAACCCTCGACCACCACCAGGACCGCTGGGAGCCACGGACCCCTCACGTTGGCGACTCGACAGCTCCAACGACCGACATGTCTGGCACTACGTCCGAGGCGAGGATGCGCTAGCTTACGAGGAGGTCTGGGGATCCGACGACGCCAACGTCAAGCAGCAGGAGCAGAACGACGAGACCAAGTACTGGGAAGGGCTCCCTCTCCCCGGCGTTGAAGGGCTCACCGACCCTCAAGGAGATCCTTACGAGTCGGCAAAGAAAGGATACGAGTTCTACAAGCGTCTGCAGTCGAGCGATGGTCACTGGTCTGGAGGTGAGTCGCTTGAAAGCAGCAGCTCGGCCTTCGAAGGAGCTGACCCCCCTTCTCTCGCTTCTGCAGAGTACGGAGGCCCGCTCTTCCTGCTCCCGGGTATCGTCATCGCCATGTATGTGACCGAGACGCCCATCCCCGAGGAGTGGAAGATTGAGATCGCGAGGTAAGCCTTTCGAACTTCACCGGATCGCCTTCGTCGCCTTCCCCTGACACTCGTCCTCACAGGTATCTCGCCAACATCCAGCGCAAGGGTCTTGAGGGGGATCAAGGATGGGGAATGTGAGTGATACTCACTCATTCACTCGCTCGGGGCGTCCAATTGACCCACCGCTTCGCAGTCACATCGAAGCTCGGTCGAGTGTCTTCGGAACGGGTCTCAACTACGTCGTTCTTCGCTTGCTTGGAGTTGATGCCGAGGAGCCCATGATGGTTCGTGCTCGCTCGACCCTGCACAAGCTCGGTATGTCGCACCTCTTCCTCGCTCACTGAAGCTCGGCTGACCTCTCCTTCTTCGCAGGCGGCTGCACAGGTATCCCTTCGTGGGGCAAGTTCTGGCTCGCCATCCTCAACGTTCACGACTGGAAGGGTCTCAACCCCACCCCCGCCGAGCTTTGGCTTCTCCCTGAATTCCTTCCCTTCCACCCTCACCGCTGGTGGATTCACACTCGCAACGTCTACATCCCCATGGGCTACCTCAGCGGTCGAGGCTTCCAAGCCAAAGTCAACCCGTTAATCCTCTCGCTTCGTCAAGTTCGTCTCGCTCTCCTTCGCTCGGTCGTCGCTGAGCTGACCTCCGTCTTCCTTCGCAGGAGCTCTACGTCCAGTCCTACGAGTCGATCGACTGGCCTTCCTGCCGCAACAACGTCTGCGAGGTTGACCTCTACGCACCGCATTCCAAGGTCGCCAACGGTCTCTTCGCCGTCCTCAACGTTTACGATTCGTACGCGCCGAGCTTCGTTCGCAACGCCGCCCTCAAGCGAGCCTACAAGCTAGTGTGCATGGAGGACGTCAACACCGGTTATCAAACTATCGGGCCCGTCTCCAAGGCGATGAACATGATGTAGGTGTTCTCTCGGACGAGCGTAGGACACGAGCTGACCCTCATCGCCGAGCAGCTGCCGATGGCTCGAGGAGGGACCCGACAGCGACGCCTTCAAGGAGCACAAGGCCAAGATCCGCGACTTCATGTGGGTGTCGAAGGACGGCATGATGATGACGGGTGAGTTGTCTTTCGGATCTAGTCTCGAAACGAGCTGACCTCCTTCCTCTCCGCTCGCAGGAACCAACGGCAGCCAGCTCTGGGATACGGCCTTCATTTCGCAAGCTATCGTCGAAGCAGGACTCGTCAACGAGGAGCAGAACAAGGAGAGCGCTCAGCGCATTCTTCAATGGCTCGACCGCTGCCAGATTCGCGAGAACCCGAGGTATTATAGGCAAGCCTACAGGCATGCTACCAAGGGAGCGTGGCCTTTCTCGACCAAGGAGCAGGGCTACACTGTCAGCGATTGTACTGCTGAGGGCACGAAGGCCGTCATCATGCTGCAGAACGTCCCGTGAGTTCCGTTGCGCTCTTCTCGGCTCGGCGGGCGCTCGCTGATCTTGCTTCCCTTCAACAGCGGTACACCTCAGCTCATCTCGAAAGAGCGCCTCTGCGACGCCGTCGACATCATCCTCAGCATGCCCAACGCCGATGGTGGATTCGCCTCTTACGAGCTCATTCGCGGTCCTCAAGTCCTTGACCTGCTCAACCCCGCCGAGGTGAGCTGCTGTCGCTTTGGCTGCTTTCGAGCCGGCGGCTGACGGCTAATTGAATATCCAACAGGTCTTCGCCAACATTATGACCGAGTGGTCCTACCCCGAATGCACAACAGCCTGTACGTCGCTCGCCGGCGTTTTGCCTCGTCGATCGAGCTCACCTCCTCCTTCCCCTCAGGCGTCACCGCTCTCAGTATCTTCAAGAAGCAGTATCCCGAGTACCGCGCTGCCGACATCGACCGCGTCTCCAAGGCCGCCATCAAGTACATCCATTCGAAGCAGCGCGCCGACGGAAGCTGGTACGGTAGCTGGGCGATCGTGAGTGCTTTCCTGTTCCTTCTCTCCCTTCGACAAGTTCGCTGACGAACTCTAATGGCAACAGTGCTTCACCTACGCCACCATGTTCGCTATCGAGTCGCTTTCGCTGGCGGACGAGCACCACGACAACTCGGCGAGCGTGCGCAAGGCCTGCGAGTTCCTCTTGAGCAAGCAGATGCCCGATGGAGGATGGGGAGAGAGCTACAAGGTATGACCAATTCTCTGAGTATCGCTTTCATACCCCGCTGACCCTTCTATCCACCAACAGTCCTGCGAAACGGAGCAATACGTCCACCACGCCGAGAGTCAAGTCGTCAACACCGCCTGGGGTTCGTTTCTCCCCGTACGACCGCTCTGTACATATCTCAAAAGCTGACTTTCTACCTCACCCAGCCGTTCTCGCTCTCATCACAGCCAAGTACCCCGATCCAGAGCCCATTCGTCGAGGCTGCAAGCTCATCATGTCGCGCCAGCTGCCTGATGGGAGCTGGGCACAGGAGGGCATCGAAGGAGGCGAGTTGGTAGCTTGAAACCTCTCTTGCGCTTTGCTAAACCCTCTTCCTTCTCGCAGTCTTCAACAAGAACGCCGCCATCAGCTGTGAGTCTCCTTCGGCGATTCCGCTCGACCTCGACGCTGACCTCTCCTCGCTTTGCAGACCCCAACTACGTGCGCTTGACAACTCAGTCCTCGCTGATGCACATGCTGACCCTTTGCTGCTCCACAGAAATTCGCTTGGACCATCAACGCGCTGGGTCAGGCTGCGAAGAAGCTCAGCAAGGAGGGATGGTGACAAGGGACACTTACAGAAAGGCGGCGCAATGTACATGCCGAGGACGGCTTCTTAGAACACGAATCCTACACGTCTACCTGCCACGCCATTTCGAGAAGATGAGGTGGCTTTCGCATCTCTTGAAACGTTGGCGAGCTGGCGAACGCGCCCCTTGCTCTCTTCCCCTTTCCTCGTCTCTACTCGAACATGTCTGCCGTCACCCCCTTCGCCCAGCGCCCTCTTGGATCCACTCTCGTCCTCTTCGGTAGGCTCACCTACTCTGCTACACGCTACAGAGATTCAGCTGACGGCTTTCCCTGCGACGCGCCTCCTCGTGTCGCTCGCTAGACGTCGACGGCACTCTCACCCCCGCTCGTCTCACTGCTGGACCCGAGATCCTCGCTACTCTCAAGGCTCTCCGTCAGAAGGCCGTCATCGGATTCGTCGGAGGATCCGACCTTCCCAAGATCACTGAGCAGCTCGCCGTTCACGGCCAGGACAGTGCGTCGACTCTGGGAGGCTTTGAGCGTTGAGATGTAAGCTGACGCTGGTTGGTCTCACAGTCACCGAGGACTTTGACTACTGCTTCGCCGAGAACGGACTCACTGCCATCAAGCTCGGACAGACCCTCGAGTCGCAGTCCTTCATCAAGTTCCTCGGCGAGGACAAGTACAAGAAGCTCGTCAAGTTCCTCCTCCACTACCTTGCCGACATTGAGATCCCCGTCAGGCGGTACGTCGGCTCTTAACGTGCTGCAGAATCGAGGAAAGCTCGAGCTGATGTGTTCCCCTTTTCTCCTCGCTTTGCTGCTACAGTGGAACCTTCATCGAGTTCAGGAATGGCATGATCAAGTGAGTAGAGCTCTTGCGTTGCTCTTCGATCTGTAGCTGATCTCTTTCTCGCCTGCAGCGTCTCTCCCATCGGACGTAACGCTTCGTGCGTCGCTCGCGTCTTTTTGGACCCTTCGTTCGCGCTCTGCATGCTCATCTTGGTTCTTTCACTGCTACAGCGTTCAGGAGCGTCACGATTTCGAGGCCTACGACAAGGTGCGTTGCTTGCTGCCACTCTCGCTCCACCTGGGCGACTTGAAGCTCATACTTTCCTTCTTCTGCAGATCCACAACATCCGTTCCACCATGGTCGAGGCTCTCAAGAAGGAGTTTGCCGACTACGGTCTTACCTACTCGATCGGAGGACAGATCTCCTTCGATGTCTTGTGAGTTTGAGCTCAGTTCGGCGAAGAGGCTCGGCGCTCCTCACGCTCGATTTGCTCATTAATCTTCATTGCAGCCCCAACGGATGGGACAAGACTTACGCTCTCAAGCACGTTGCCAAGGTGCCTCCGCTTTGCCTTCTGTCGGTCGAGGAGAAGCGCTGATCATCCTCTTTCGACAATTCCGCTCTCTAACCTCTCACCTCTCGTCCCTCCCCTCCCTCGCTTCTCACCTTACCTCTCATCGTCGCCATCTTAACTGTTCATCTCGAATCCCTCACCTGTCCTACTGTCGACACGCCTCCCCCGCCCGCCTATCTCGGCCCACGCAGGAGAACTTCAAGGAGATCCACTTCTTCGGCGACAAGACCTACAAGGGAGGAAACGACTACGAGATCTACGAGGATTCGCGTACCCAAGGACACTCGGTTACGTGCCCCGAGGACACTATTCGCGAGCTCAAGGCGCTCTTCGACATCTAGACGGTTGCAAGGGCTTCGTAATGGACATTGGGTGCATAGACTAAGTTGTTCGGCGTTCTCGAGACCGAGAGAAGGCGCGAACGAGAGTATGTTCAACCTTAGAAGGCTGATGAGGGCTCGAGGGAGAAGGGAGAGTCAAAAGGAGAGAACGAACCGCTCGGCTCGGCGCGGGTCAGCGTCAGCTTCAAGGCGTGTGTTGTGAGTTTCGCTGGTGAGGGATGCTCAATTACACGTCCTGGATCCTGTACTAATCATTCAGCACGCCATAACACGTAGGCGACACGCCGAAAGGGCTCGATCCGAAATGGCCTGGCGAATGAAGGGGAGCTCGCCTCTCTTGCTCCTTGATCTCGCTGCTCGTCCCTCATGTCACCTGTACCATTCGCAGATCGTCCTCTCGGTTCTACTCTGGTGCTCTTTGGTGAGTTGCAATGCCCTACAGCTGCCTGCACCCCAGCTCAACGCGTCGCTTCGCCCGCCTCTCCCTGCGCAGATGTCGACGAGACTCTCACTCCTACTCGTCAACCGGCGGGAACCGAGATCCTCGCTGTGTTGAAAGCGCTTAGAGAAAAGGCGGTGATTGGCTTTGTCGGCGGCTCGGACCTGCCCAAGATCACGGAGCAGCTCGCGGTTCACGGGCAGAACAGCAAGTTGCAGCCTTCTTCTTGCATTGGGGACTGGGGCTGACGCTCTATCGTATCACAGTGTATGATAACTTCGACTACTGCTTCGCCGAGAACGGGTTGGTCGCCTACAAATGGGGAGAAGCGCTGGAGGCTCAAGCTTTTATCAGATTTCTGGGCGAGGAGAAGTACAAGAAGCTGGTCAAGTTCCTACTACATTACCTGGCGGATGTAGAGGTCCCCGTGAGGCGGTGAGTCCTCCCTCAAGGTCGCTGGAGGGATCGCCGAAGCGAGAGCTGATGGTCTTTCACTTGCTCCTCGCGCTGCAGTGGGACCTTTGTCGAGTTCAGAACGGGAATGATAAAGTGAGTACTCGCGATCCCTTGCCCTAGGAGACAGCTGACCCCCTTCCTCTCTCCCTCAGCGTTTCGCCGGTCGGCGGCAATGCTACGTTCGTCCACCGCAGGCCTTGTACCTTCGACCGCCCGCTGACCGGCTCCGTCTTTCACAGGCCGAAAGAACGACTAAATTTTGAGGCCTACGACAAGGTAGCGTTTCGCACATGCGCTTCAGAAGACGACTCGGAGCTCGGCGAAGGCTGATCCTCCTCCCCCTTGCCTCGCGCAGGTTCATAAGGTTCGCGAAACGCTCATCGAAGCACTCAAAAATGAGTTTCCCGACTGGGGCTTGACCTACTCGATTGGTGGACCCGCTTCCTTCGACATCTAGTGAGTGACCGTCTCCGAGTCCTCGGTTCGGGGGGTTTAAACAAGGCTAACCTCGTCTCTCTTCGCTCTTGCAGCCCGGTAGGATGGGATAAAACGTTTGCGCTGCGTCACGTCGAGAAGGTAGGCTTCTGACTTGCCTCGTTCCCGAGCCCGAGCCCTTTCTCGGCGATCACCTCCTCCTCTCCGTCTCCCCTTCGCCTCCTTCGCTAATGTACTGACTTGCTCCTCCTCCGACTCACTTCATAGGAGAACTTCGTCGACATTCACTTCTTTGGCGACCGAACGTACCCGGGAGGCAACGATTTTCAGCTCTTCCACCACCCTCGGACCATCGGCCACACCGTTACCAGCCCCGAGGACACGATTGGGCAGTTGAAGGCGTTGTTTGATCTGTAGAGGATGAAGGAGTATTGCTATGGACACTTGGTGCATGTCGTGGACGTTCCGAGAGCGGAAGAAAGGCTCGGCGAAGCATCTCCGACTCCTCGCCTGCTCTCGTTCGCGGCTCCGAAGCGGCCGATGACTGTAGCTCGTGCGCTTCACGTGTATGGTAAAATGCCAACCTACACAAGAGCACCGCTCTGGCTGCGTCGACGCCAAAAGCATCGCCGAGTTCGTTCGCTCTTTGTCGCACTTCGCACTTCGGCCGGGGATGGGAGAGAATGGTTTCGTTTGCAAACTCGAAGAGTAGCTAAAGCAAGACAGCAACCCGATACAATCAAGCAGCAGTTCGCTTCGCACGGACGGGCATAGGTTCCCCTTCAAGGTGCACATCCGCCCGCCCTCTCTACAGCACCTCTAGACGGTCTCCAGTCGACAAAGCGACCTTCTCAGAACGTAAGAGGGGTGGGTTGCAGCACCTAGGCGACTCCCTCCCAACTCCTCCTTCATCCCAAAGGGTGTGACCCTCCACCTCAACGAAGCTGTTTAGGCCTCGGTGACGGTGAGGAGGTCAGAGTCTCCGGCCGACTCGATCGACATGACACTGCGAAGCGAAAGGGTCAGCTTTGTGAGTTCGGGATGGCAAGAACTAGACGTACCCGACGCGGAAGAGACGTCCAGCAGCGGTTCCGAGGGCGACGTTGGATCCCGAGTAGAGGTGAACGGGGGTCTTGGAGAGCATGGCGTAGTACTCGAGCTCCGAGCGACGGAGGGGAGGGCAGTTACCGGAGATGATCACGAGCTTGGCTGTTTGGGTGATGAAGAAGGTGGGAGTCGTGAGGAGAGGTGAGGAAGCGAAGAAGCTGGTCAGCAACGCTCGGCAAAACGAGCCCAGGAGGCCATTGTGATGACTTACAGCGTCCCGAGCGCATGGCCTTGAGGGTAGACTTGAGTCCAAGACTGTACTTTCCTAGAAATCGACGGCAGGAAAGTCAGCAAAGGCGGTTCGGCGAGCACGAGCTTAGCACGGCGACAAGACTCACCAGACTTGATGACAAGAGCCAAACGCGAGTTGATGGACTCGCTGGCGTTCTTCTTAGCCTTCTTGGAGACAGCGGGGGCCATTGGAGATGCTAAAATTGAGGAGGAAAGGCGTTAGCGAAAACTCTGCCGCGCAATGTCGAACGACGGCGATGGAGCGGTGGGAGTGGTGCAGGGATGATGTACGGAGGTCCGCAGGGTTGAATCGAGTGCTGTAGGCTCACATTTGGGGTGGTGAGAAGGAGGTGGCGATCTGACGGAGAGAAAGAGAGGTTGGCGGACTTCGAAGTCGAAACCCAGGCTGAGCTCGAGCCACCGCTTTTGACCACCTCCGCTCACCTCGACCGCCATCACAACTCGCTACAACTCGTCCGAACCTTCGACTAAACCCTACAGCTCCCAAGCCTTGCCCCAAGCCAACCCCGACGCAAGCACTCCCCTACGAACCGCTTCTCGCTCACGCGCTTCGACCAAGATGAACCCCGCCGCCTTCCAAAACGTGCCCAGCAGCTCTGCACCTCAGCAGCAGCCCATCGCCTCTACCTCTGCTGCTCAGCCCCAGGCGAACGGCTCCACCAACGCGCTCGAGATTGGCATGGGCATGGACATCGACCTGAGCCAGTTTGAGGGCGTCCCGCTACCAGAGCTCGAGAGGCCCAAGTCGAAGAAGGAGTTGGAGCAGGAGAAGAAGGATTTGGAGCTGGGCGAGCTGTTGGACATGATGGACGAGTGGAAGCCGATTGTGAGTCGCGCTCTCGCTTGGCTGTTGTGACGCCTGGGAGAGGTGCATGAGATGGCTGCTGAGGTGTAGAGCACTCTCGAGATGTGTTGCATGTTCTCTGTAGAGTAATCTGCGACTCACACACGTCCTCGCCCCCGCAACAGATCCCCGACGAGGTCACCGACTATTACCTCCAGCGTTCAGGCTTCGAGACTGACGATGTTCGAGTGTACGTCGCTCACGATGTGCTACGGACTCAATGTACTCTGCTGACCCGCTGCTCGACCATAGGAAGCGCCTGCTAGCCCTCGCCGCCCAACGCTTCGTCTCGTCCATCTCCGCCGACGCTTTCCAGTACGCTCGCACTCGCACAGCCAGCGGAACGGGCAGCAGGACAAAGGAGTCGAGTACCGCAAAGGCCAAGGTATGTTTGGTGGCGTCGACTTGCGAGCTGCTGCTGACCCTTCTCCCTTCGCAGGCTCGCACACGAACGACCCTCACGATGGAGGACCTCTCGGCGGCGCTTAAGGAGTACGGCGTGGGTGCCGAGCGAGCTGCCTACTACCTTTGAGCTGCTGGTTTTGGTGATGATAGTGTAGGTCGTTGCGAGGAGGCAGGGTGCGCTCCTCGCTGTAAAACAAGTCGTTCGGCTCGCATTTCTCCTCGCTCTGCGAACATGAGAGCACAGTGCATCGTGCCGTCTGTCTGAAAACACGCAAGCATCTCAAGCACAAGCTACTCAAGTCTCCTTCTTCTCCTTCTTGACGCTCTTGGCCCTCGCCTCGGCCCTCTTCTCCTCCTTCAACTGCTCGTCGACCTTCTCCAACAGCCCATTGATCTCGGGTACGACCATGAACTTCTTGCCCGTCTGTCCCATCATCACCATCGCGCGGGAAGGGTCCGAGGGGATGGAGGGAACACCAGGAGCGCGAGGGACAGTAGCAGGGTCGTGGTCGAGGACGGCAATCTCCTGCAAGAAAGAGGGTTGCGCGGCGGGGAGGATCTGTGTGCGGAGTTGTCATGAAGGTCGAGCGAAGGGGATGGAGGCGTAGCGAGGGTAGCGAGGTTGAGGAGGGAGGAGGACGGGCGAGAACGAGAGCGAGAGCGATAGAAAGGTCAGTCGGCGTTCAGTCAACAAGCGAACGAGCAAAGCAGGAGCAGCTCACCTCGTAGGTCAAATCATTGTTGATCCTCAGCTCGACCTTGCCGCTCCTCCTAACCACCAACTCTCCAATCTGACCCTCCTCGCCCGCCCACCTCGCCGCCTTGTTCGCCCTCGGTCCAAACCTTCCCCACTCTGGCGGTTGCTTCTTCCTAGGACCCTGCGTGCCAGCCGCATCGGGATTCTCCACCTTGACCGCCGTCTCGGCTTCGAGTTGCGACTCGTTGACGAGGTTGGGGAAGCGGCGAGGGAATTGGAACATGTAGATTTGCTCGCGGGCGCCGTACTGTCGGTGATTCGAGGCGTTAGCAATCTTACGAGAGTAACGAGAGCAGCGAGCAAGCGTACCTCGAGGTTGAAGTCGGCGGAAAGGTCGGCGTCGAGCTCGGGCTTGAGGTCCTTACTGTCCTCGGGCTCCATCGTCACCTCCTTTGAATCGCTACCGCTGGTGACAGTCTTGGATTCGACCTCGAGAGCGGGAGTACCAGCAGCCGAGGAGAGCATGGCGGAAGCGGCGTCGTCCTCGGGTTCGGGCTTGACCAAAGGTTTGGCTGTGGAGTAAAGGCGGGTTAGTCGACCTCAGAAGGAAGGGAGAAGGTTGAAAGCTCACCTTCATCCTTGATCCTCTTGTCCTGCCTCTTTTTCCTCCTCTCCTCGGCAGCCTTGATGATGCTAGGATCCCTCGGCAGGGTGATGGGCGCCATCTCATCCTCGTCGCCGATCAAATCCAGCTCTTGCGCCATGATCCTCAATCCTCCACCATCGCCAGCATCCGAGCCCTCGTAATCCGACGCATCAGGGTCATACAACTGCTCCTCGTACTGTCCGCGAAGTCGGCCCTCACGAGAAGCGTTCATGACTCCAGCTCCCGCCGCTCCTTGGAAGGTCCTCGCGCCGAATCCTTTGGCTGCAGCGTAAAGAGCAAGTGTGAGTCACGGAGAGCGTCAAGAAGCGACAAGGAGCAACTCACGAGCTCCTCCTGGTCCTTGAGCCATCGGTCCCGTCGCCGTCATCTCCATCTCGACGCGAGGAGCGCGGGGACGAGGTGCACGCTTGGACTTGAAGTCGTCCTCCTGTAGCAAGCGAGCAAGGTCAGCGAGCAGCAACCTGAGGACCGAGGGAGCTTCGACGAACCATCTTGACGTCGCTGCTCGTAGGAGGGCGGGTCAGCTAACGAGCTCTACAGCAGAACAAGACAGCAGCTCACTCATCATAATCCTCATCATCCTGCACGACTCGAGTCTTCCTCTTCATGTTGGGCACGAACTTGAGCTTCCCAGCTGCCGGCGCTGCTGCAGGCTTCTTGGCGTACTCGCTCTCGCCCAACAGCCCTCCCACCGGTCGACTCTTAGATCCTCCAGCAGCAGAAGTAGACGCCTTGGTTCCTACGCGAGCCCTCGTCTTGCTCTTGGGAGGCGACGACGAAGCCAGTTGGTCCTCATCAGCGTCTTGCATCGTTTCGTCGTCGTCGGCTGGTGGAGGAGGGGAAGGAGAGCGACGAGGAGGTGCAGGTTCTTCTGAGGGAGCCGCCTTGCCACGACCGCGACCGCGCCCTCTGCCCTTGGGAGCCGAGGACATGAAGGAGCTTGTTTTGTGAGGGGAGAGGAGGAAAAAGTGGTGGGCGCTGTAGGGGAGTAGGGAGGTAGTGCGGAGGAGCTTTGCGCTACAGAGAGTACGCTGGAGTCGGAGGCGAGAGACGAAAAAGACGAGGTGATGGGAAGAAAGGCAAGAGCAAGTTGGCCTTGCTCAACTCCAAGTCGAGAGCTTCGCAGGCGAAATCCGAGATGGGCTTCTCTCGCAGAGAGAGGCTGTGGTTGATCGTGATATCATTACTTCCACTTGCTCTCGTTGAAGCTCTCCTCGCCCCCCTTCCTTTCCCTCTCCATCATCTCCTCAAACTGCCTTCGCTCGAAAGCCTTGTCCTCGCTCTCTCCCGCTCCTCGTCCCTGCTGCTCCGACTCATTCGGCCTCGCTGCCTGATCTCCGCGGTTGATGGAAGGAGGAGGGACTCCTGCGCGTCCTGTACGCTCGCGGATGCCGTCCCAGCTCGAAGGACCAGAGGGCCGAGCTTGCCTCAGCTCGTCCCAGCGCGAATGAGGCTCGTCGGAGGAAGTGGAGTGCGACTCGGGCTCGGATTGTGGTGCTGTAAGTCGAAAAGAAGTCAGTGGGGCTTCGACGGACTGTGAGAAAGCGCTACTCACTCGGCAGCTGAGCATCATGATCGCTCGGCGGTGAGTCGATGAACTCGCTTGAGTCCGAATCCCCGTGCGAGAAGCCCGAGGAGGCAACCTTGTTGAGTAGCGGGTTCTTGATTTCGATGCCGTTCGAGTTGGCCCTAATCTCAGCCAGCGCGCGATCCATGGCGAGCTTGAGGCCTTGTGCGATTGCTTCCTCACGACCCGACGCCTTGATGTGCTTCTGAGCAGCGCTGGTGCCGGTCCAAACGCCGATTTGAGTTCTGTAGCATAGCAGCAAAAGCGTCGGCACTCAACTGTAACCCTGCAACTCAGCAAACGGGATCACAAGACTTGAACTCACCCTGCGAGCGCACCGAGCATGCCCAATCCCAATCCCTTGGCAATGAAAGCCAGCCGACTCTTCGTCTGAGTCCCCGTCTGCTGACCTGCAGGTCCAGCGCCCGCCGCTCCTCCATAATACAGCTTCGGCACCTGCGGGGTCACGCCTCCCTTCATCGCCTGCTGAGCCGCTCGTCCTGCCCTCCAACGAGAGCGGAAGGCCAGAATTGCCCCGCACGTCGAGCCGAGCCAGAGACCCGTAGTCGCATGTACCATGAGCTTCTTGTTCGCTGCTTCCATGATCGTTTTGTCCTGGGGAGAGAGAGCGTTCTGCATGTTGCGCTTGATGACCTCCTCGGTAAACTGAGCGATTTCGAGAGTTGTAGGCTTGGCGTTGCCGCCGATGGAAGGTTCGCGGATGGACATGGTGAGAAGGAGGAGGAGAAGAATGTAGTTTAACGTGACAGGCCGCGTTCAAAACTGATGCTGGTGAGGAGGGAGGGAGGTGACGTCGAGATGGGGAGAGAAAGCGGCGCTGAGGAAGGTGGTGAGGGGTGCTCGATGTGTAGCGAGTAGTCTTAGTGAGCTTTCGTCTTGTCCTGCTCTTGGGTCGAGTGAGATGGACAAGAAGGCAAGATGAGGCGCCAACGCTTTCCCTCGCTTTCCAACCAGTCCGAGGTTCGCTGTAGTTGCTTCAACTCGAGCTGACTAGATACAAAAAGCACAGATTCATTCACTGACAGTCATTGAGCTACTTTTGTACAGCCTGCTTCCTCGACGAATTTCGAAGCTCGGCGAACCGCTTCTCTCCTTTCTCGAGTTCTCCTCGACGAGGTACACACTCAAACTCACTCCGACCTCGAGCTGAACGAGCTAAAGGTAGATCCGGTGGGACTCGAGCTCAAGTTCGAGTCGTTGCTGTAAGGGGAGAGGACGAAGATGAGCCAGCGCCGAGGAAGGAGGGAAGGCGATGAAGGGACTTACAGACCACTGGTGGAAGGGTGGACCTCGTCGTGTCCATGAGCGTGTCTATTTGAGTGAATAGGTGAGCTAGTGCCCTTGTGCAGGCGTCAAGAGCGAATAACCAGCGGAGAGACACCAACGACGACGACGAGCGATTGCCGAGGCTCGCCAGCTCAAGCCGTCGTGTCGGTGCCACTGTGCCGCTGTGCCGACGACTCACGCATCAGCAATAGGGCTCAAGTCGTCAATGTTAGTGGAAGCGAGGTAGGCGCTACCAGCATCTTGACCGAAGGCAGCGGCGAAGCCTGAACCCCACCACTTCTTCCTCTCCTGCTGCTGCTTGTCGGCATCCTTGTCCTTGTAGTCATGCGCCAGCGCGAAGGTCTTGGCCTGCATAGGTAAGGCTTGAGAAGAGCTAGAGATGAAGAGCGAAGGACGCGAACCATGGCGAAGAGATCCATCTTCTTTTCTCCCGAGGGCGGGAAGGGTCAGTCTTATCCAGACGAGGAAAGCGACAGCTCACAGTGTGCGAGACTATGTTGGGAAGCGGTGTAGAGTGAGAGAGATGAACAGGAAGAGGGAAAGAGAGATCGCGTCTCCCAGAGACTTTTTTGGCGAGCAGCTGACCTCTCGGCGCTACTTGCTCTCAGAGCTCGGCGCTCGCCTCTCAGCATGTAGGCAATTCGCAGTGCTCGGGAGAAGGCTTCACTGATAGACTGATTTCATTGCTGATGTTTGAGGTCGCTATACAAGCTCGAGACCGATTGATAGTGAGAGACGAGGCGCGGCGCTCAGTAGTTGGACTGATCTCCTCCGCCGAACCCGCCCTGCTGTCCTCCTCCGCCGTACTGGTCGCCTCCTTGACCATCGTTTCCTCCGCCGTAAGGGTTGGAAGGGTTGTCGTTGCCGCCGAAGCCGGAAGCGGAGCCCTGGTTACTGCCGAAGGACGAGTCTTGGTTGCCGCCGAACGAGTCCCTGTTGCCGTACAAGGGGGTCAGCAAAAGTGTAGGAGAGAGCGAGCGTAGACTGCTCACTGTCCTCCGCGCGAAGACTGGTCACCGTAAGAGTCGCTGGAGGGTCATCGCCGAAGTCAACGAGGCACTTCGACCGAGCAAGCGCTCGTCAAGACGACTCGACTCACCTGGCTCCTCCGTATCCTCCTCCGCCACTCTGCTGGCTGTCTGCGAACGAGTCACCACCTTGCTGGCGGCCTCCGTACGAGTCCCTGCGAAGGCATCGCAGCGTCAGTGAGGTTCTCGGCGCCGAGTAGCAGCAGTCAGCGAAGACAAACTTACGATCCACCGAGTCCACCGCTGGACTGGTTGTCACGTCCTCCGCTGTAAGAGTCGTTACTGGGGTCGAGAAGTCAGTGAGGTGCGCCTGAGATGGAGGAGGGAAAGGAGACCTCACCCGCCGAATCCTCCGCCTCCTCCTCCTCCCGACTGACCGCCGTAGGAGTCGTTGCCGCTGTAGATAAGGGTAGGAGGGTTACCTGGCTACACTGAGACAGCACGAGTAGCCAGCAGTAACGTACGTGTTGCCGCCGAACGACGAATCCGAGTTGCCTCGTCCTCCGCCGAGACCGGAGTCGTTGCCCGACGAGCCGTACGAGTCTCCAGTGTTGCTAGATCCGTAAGAGTCGTTGTTGGTGTTTCCAGATCCGTAGGACGAATCGTTGTTGGAGCTGTTGGGATCAAGAGATTAGCTCGTCGCGCTCGAGCTCGAGACGTCGGCGCCGAAGGGAGAGGGAAGCTCACGAGCCGTAGTTGTCGCCTCCCTGCTGCTGCTGGCCGTAGCTGGAGCTGTCGTTGTTATCTCCGTAGTTGTCGTTGTTGTCTGGTAGCGCAATTGGGGAAGAGGATGACGAGGTCAGCACGTGCGGAGGTGGGGCCCGAGAGCGACGACACGGGATCATGAGCAAGGGAAGCAGACAACTCACTGTTGCCCGACTTGAGCTTGTTCTCGGCAAAATCCTTGGCCTGTAGTGAGAGCAGAAGGTCAGCGGGAGCAAAGGAGCGACGGTGATGACGACGAGCAGACCTTGTCGAGGAGTCCCATCTGTTGAACGGCGAGGAGGGGATCAGCTTTAGTCGGAGGGTGTTGTAGAGCAGTACAGCACTCACGATTGCTAGATGTGCGGTTGTAGATGAAAGAGGTTGAGAGGAGTGAGAGGTAGGAGTGAAAGAGAGGTCGAGAGCCAGCGAGTGACCGTCTTAGCTATTACGAGCAGACACCCACACCTCCTGTGACCCGTTGTCTCGGTCTTTGCACTATACAAATCAATCAAACTTCGCCCTCTGCTCCAGAATCAAAGCGAGCCCAAAGAGATCTTCTCGAGGGGAAGTGGGGATGGCCCCGGATCACGCGAAGGTTCAATCGCCGAGAGCCGAGCTGTAGCTTGCTGCCAAGGTTGTGATGATGTAGGAGAGCAAGGATGTAGCATAGAGCTAAGTGAGCATCTTCCCAGCTGCTCAGACGGCCCTTAGACGTGTTCCTTGAGCTACAGTTGGTCAGAGGACGGAGTTGGATCGCCAACGGCTAGACTGCTCTCGCTACAGGGTCCAGTACAGACCTCGAGCACCGCTGCATGTATCTCTCAACCATTTGAAAACCCTGTGCTGCTCAGCCAAGCAACTCTGAGAAAGAGGAGGTGCAGCACTAAACCCTCAGCTCGTCGTCGAGGCTCTCGCGCTCTTGCCAACTCATTCGCTCATCTCAGCATCTCGACTCGATGGTCCTGCTTCATCTCACACCATCACTAGACGCCCGTCTGAACGCGCTACAGAGCCAACTCCCGGCTGAACTCGCTGCATTAGTAGCAGCAGTGCTCACCCCGCCAGCAACATCGGGCTTAGGAGGAGGAGCAGAGGGAGCAGACGGCAAGCAAGAGCAGGCGGGGCAGAGGACTGTATCGCATGAGTTGCTGGTCAAGGTGTCGAAATGGGCGAGGGGAGAGCAAGGTGGTGAGTCGCGCTGAGAGCTCGCTCGCTCGCTTCGAAGCTGATCTTCCTGCTTCCGAGCACAGTGAGCTGTACACTATCCTCTCTACTACGCTTAACCGACATCCACGCCCCTCCCCTCCCACCTCGGGAGCGTGTACGTCCTCCCTTTACCGCTCTCGCGCGCTCGCTGACCTTCTGCCTCCCTTCCAGTCCCCCGAGCTACTCGCCATCCTCGCCTCGATCGACCTCCAGCACCAACGGACCTCCTACGCCTCAATGACCTCCATCACAGGCCCTCAATTCACCTCTTCCCTCCCTTTGAACGACGCTTATGACCCGACTCTTCACGGAGGGACGGTAAAGACGATGGCGGAGGAGTGGAAGGAGGTGAGAAGGCAGGTGGGGGCTATTATTAATGTTGGTGCTAGTATGGCTACCGTCGCCACGGGTGTTTGGTGGGTTGGTGGTGGGAGGAGCGTACAGGCGGTGAGTTCGGCGTTCGTTCGCTCGGCTCTCAGGGTGCTCACTCTGTGCTCTTGACCTTGCAGAGGCTGGGATTGGCCATGACGGGCGCTTTCCTCATCGGAGCTATTGAGGCGTTTCTTTACTACCGCTTCTTCACGAGGGAGGAGGCGGAGGAGAAGAGAGGAGGAGCCGCCGAACGGAGGAAGGCTAAGGTGCTCAAGTTTGAGGGAGTGCCCAGCGCCGCGGGGTCATTGTCTGAGGATAAGAAGCAGCAGTAGTCAGTGTGCGCGTAACAAGCTGTCGTCTTCCCATCTTGACGCCGTAAGGGAAGGCACGGCGAGCCAGCTTCGCCAGGCGAATCGCCGAAACCCTTGCTGCTCTCCTGCTCGCTCCTACAGCTCCATGAGGCTCAAGACAATACTTTACAACAAGACGAGCCTCCTCGTACACCCCTGCTCCAACTCAACAGCTCTACTGGTACTTCCTCAGACTCGCAATCTGGTTGAGGTACTGCTGCAGCGTATCATCGTCCCTCTCGCCCAAGCTAGAGGTGTGAAAGAGGGTGAGCACTCGATTCTCTCGTAGCTGTCCAGCAGCATGAGCGTCCTGCTGCAGCACAGAGAAGAGAGCTGACCTAGGAATGAGCGCCTTCGCCTCCTCCGCGCTAGCTGGGCAGAGGTTGGCGATTTGTACCATTTCGAAATCGGCGAGTCCGGATCCTTCAAAGACACTGCAGAGAGGGGGGAAGCGGATGAGCTCTATGCTGTGAATGAGGGAGAGCGGGGAGCAACTAGACGCACGCTCGAACTGAAGCGACCGTTTCGGGCTCGTGGAAGCGAGCAAAAGTGGAGACATAATCAAGGGTCTTTTTGAATACTCTGTGTTGAGGTGCAGAAAGATCAGCTCGGGCGCAGGAGACGAGCGAAGAGGTAGCAATGGCGACTCACGCGTTGTCACTCTTCTTTCCTGCTTGCTCTAGCAGTAGTTTGACTTCGCTGATGACGATGCAGCCTTTTTGAATCTCTCCGCTGAACTCTGTTGGTTGTTGAGAGCAGGCGAGGTTGAGGCGAGGACGACGAAGCGGGCGAGGTCAGCCTGTTTGCTCTTGAGTGAGAGCGAGAGAGGGATGTAGCGTACCAGGACCGAATTTTAGTTGAGCTGCATCCTCATCGTCTGCTGCTTTACTACGATGACGAGCTGCCGACATGATCCCAAGAGCCGACTGAGATGGGAGGAGGAGGGAGGGAGCAGCTGGCGAGGGGCGCGACGCGCGCGACCAAGTCCCAACTCGACTCAAGCTCGGCTAAGGTCAGTGACGGACCGGCGTTTCGTCTCTTGATCTCCTGCCACATCTTTCGCTTTGTTGCACCTCAATCAGCTTCCTTCAAACCAGCTCCTCGCTCTCGCCTATACCAAGATGACCTTCACTCTCACTACCACCCTCCCTCGTCGCTCTTCGCCTCCCTACCTCCCAACCAAAGATTCCTACTCTCCCACTCACCCCGACTGCTTCCGCATTCAATTCGCCGATGAAGGAGAGTTCAACAGCTGCTTGAAGACTGAGAGGGTGAGTACCTCGCTTCTCCCGCTGCTGTAGCTCAGGAAGAGCGACCGCTTGAGCATGATTCCCGAGGCAAGGTCGGCTGGCTTCGAGCGGTGGAGCAGAGGGATTTTGACTCGTGCGGTGCAATTTGGTGGATGGGGGATGGTCGAGTGGATGACTATGCTGCTGCTGGACTACTGAGCTGGCGTTGTAGCTCTTTCACTCCAGCTCAAGCCGGCTGAGATGCGGGGCGCCAGTCCCGACTTCGCGCGAATGGCGAGGGAAGATGGCTCAGCGTTCTGGGAGTGTGGGCAGGGGGTGGATTGCTCAATAGGATCTACCGGTGTACCCCCTTGCTCGCGCTTACCCTCAAGTGAGGTACTAGGTAGCAGACGAGTGGCGGGAAGGGAGCAGCACGTTCATTTTCCTTCACCCGAGCGAGAGCTGACCCGTTTCAACGTTTTTAATAGGCTTTTGCAGCAGGAGAGACCATCACTGCTATCACCAACACCCTACCCGGCGTCAAGGGTACGCTTTACTCCCTCTCCTCCCCGCACCCTCCTCCTGCCCAGCGCTCGGCCTTCTCGTCGGCCTGGTTGCTCTCTCCTCCGTTTGAGCTTTCTTGAAGTAACAAGCTGACACTGACGACTTGTTCTCCACCTCCCCATCCCTCCCAATCATCCACAACAGCCTACTCCTCCGTTCAAGTCCTCCCTGACCCTCCCATTCCCGGCTCCTCGCAAGATCCATCCAAGTGCCGTCACATTGAGCTCAACTCGGACCTTCTCTGTACGCCAAACCCTCTCACTCTGTCTCGCCGAGTGGTAGCTGACCTCTTCTCCTCTCCTCATTCATCGATCCCCCCTCCTCGCCTCTACCGCCGACTGCTCATGTCCATTTCCTCTCACTCCGACAACTCGAACAGACGTCAACCACAGCTGTGACCCCAACGTCGCTTTCGATGTCCGCAAGGAGGGCAACTGGGAGGTTCGCGCTCTCAAGGATCTACCGAAGGGGGAGGTGAGTTCTCGGCGATTTGCTCGTTCGCTGGCGACGATGCTGACCATCTCTACTATGATCCTGATCCCAGATCATGACCTTCGCCTATTTTAGCACCGAGTGGGATATGGACCAACCTTTTACTTGCCTTTGTGGTTCGAGCAAGTGCTTGGGAACGATTCGGGGGGCTAAGGATATTCCCGCTGAAGTGTTGAAGACGTGAGTTACAGCTCTCCTCCTTGTTCAGCCGTCATCGCTCCCTTTCGCCGCTCCCCCTTCCTTCGAAGGTCTACCCCGCCCGCCGAACTCGGACTTGATGAGCTGACCCTTGCTCCCCTCGCCAGCTACTTCATCAACGACCACATCCTCGCTCTCAAGTCCTACCAAACACAACAAACCTCCGCGAGCAAGGGCGGAAAGGCAGTCAAGGGCGCCCCACTGGAGCAGACGGCCGAGGTGCAGGTTGGCGCTTGAAGTTGAACGAGCGAGGAGAGTTGGCGAAAGTAGAGCAAGAAGGAGTAGACACATGGGGCAAAACACAAGAGCCAAACAAAGAGCTTGTATAGTATGAAGCTGCAACAGAACAGCTATTCTGCATCGTTTGAAACGAAGAGGAGAGCGCTCGACGAGGAGAGGCGAAGGCCGAACTGAACTGCTTGTCGAGCTTCAGCTGAGATTGAACGCTCATTCGCAGGAAGCCCTTCTCGCTTCGCCATATCGATGATCCTCTCCTAAACTACAGCTGCTCGAGCGGAACTCAACTCGAGTTACAGATGTCGAAAGCAGGGCGGAGGGAGTTCGGCTCGGTGGAGGGTGGGCGTCAACCGAGCTCGTTTAGGTGTAGGTGTAAGCCCACAGCCAGTCGGCGACGAGGAAGAAAGTGTCGAGCACGGTAATGATATCGAATCCTCCCAACCTACGAACGAGAAAGAGAAATCAGCCCTAGCTCAGCCGGCGCCATCTGATCGCCGAGCTCGCCGCTCCCCTCTCCTGCTCGGTCGAGAGCTAGAGGAACTCACCTCCACCTCCCATCAAACAACCTCTGACTAAATAAATCCAGTAGCGCTTGACTGCCATTCGCCACCCCCAGCGTCAAGAACGCCAGTCGATCCTCACTTCTCTCCACCTGGGCCTCTACGGCCGCCTGCAACCCATTCTGTTTCTCCTGCTTTTCTCCCCATTCCTTGCCTTTTCCCTTGGACAAGGCTGTGGTGAGAGCCCGTTTGCGAGCTTTGAGAGTCCGGTAAAGACGGTAGAAGGCGAGGAAGGAGAGGGACGAGTTGAGAGCGCCGAGGAAGATGAGGACGTCGTGGGTTGAGGGGGTGTGGGGGGTTGAGGGGTGGGTGTATTTGCGCAGGATCTGGGTGAGGTACAGAGGTGGGATGGGAGGGAAGGAGAGGGAATGGGTCAGCGAACGCGAAGGCCAGTGAGCGCGCGGAGCGCTAAAAGGACGAGAGGTTGTAAACGTACACCGCGAGGTTTTTGGGTGAAGGCGTGAAGAGCTGCTAGATGCCTGTTGTGATACAGTGGGATTAGCGAAGGAGCTCCGAATTGAGTGAGGGCGCGGGGGGAGGGAAAGCAGGTGAAAGAGCGGGGAAGGAGCTCACCAGAGGCCGTTGCCGAGTAGGAGGGAAGATTTGAATGTACTGCTACCTAGTACTCGAGTTACTTGAGTCATTCCGAGTCGTGTTTGGAGTGAAGCAGTGACAAGGACGAAGGAGAGCTGCGAACCGGCGACTCGAGCTCGACTTGGGACTCGCGACCGTCATTCGGGCTTGTGCTCCTACCACTTGAATCGAACCGAGTTGCACCTCAACAGCGACTGACCTTTCTGGAGCGATCCTTCTACCCCCCCTCGCCAATAGGATCGACTAGAACCCTACAACCCCTCACAGTTCCCGCCTCTCAGCCAGCCCTCTCGCTCAACTCGACCAACTCGCTCATCCGCCCCACCTCGTCGACCCTTCTTCAGCAGCTCTCAACTTCTCTCGTCCAGCTTACGACCACTCAGCACAGCGCCAACATGGCGCCTCGTTCTAGTACAGGCTCATCCAAGTCGGCCTCTGCATCCCCTGCAGCTTCAGCTTCGACCTCGCCAGCAAAGAAGTCCAACGCTCCACCAAACAACGGTCAATCCACGGCAGTAACAGCCAAGGACAGCCCTTACGAGCCTACAAAGACTCCGATACTCTTCTACGTGAGTCCCTTACTCCTTCTCCGAGCCTTCTACCGAGCTACAGACGGACAGCGCCGACTGACAATCTCCTCGCTGCTTGACGCACTCGCCAGGATGACGAGGTGAGCTGTGACCTCTTGCTCGCAGTGCAAATCAAGCTAGGGGCTGACGATACTCATCTACAGGTCAAGCGCATGCACAAGGAGCTCGAGCAACGGGAACGAGAGGAGCGCCTCCAACCCCGGCAGCAGCGCAATCGTCCTCCTCGTCGTTCTGGCGGCATCTCAATCGGCGGCTTCTTCACCCGCGTAGCCCTCTTCTACCTCTTAATCGCCTACTTCCTCGTCTGCCCCACCGACACGACACGGGAACGCGCCGTCTGCCGAGGAATCGACTCGGTTCAAGGTCGTCTCGCGTCCTACGAACCTCATGTCCGCCCCTACCTCCAAACCGCTCACAAGAAGCTCGACCCTTACATCGCTCAAGTACACGCTCGTACCGGTCCCTACGTCGACAAGGTCCGTCCTTACTACACCCACGCCGAGCGAGTCCTTCGCCCTCAAGTCGCTCGCGCCGCTTCGACCTACCAGCAACGCGTCCACCCCGCCCTGCTCAAGGGAATCGCCCACTCGCAAGCCGCCACCAAGCCCTACGTCGCTTCTCTCAGGAAGCAGTACCAACTCTCCCTCGCGCCGAGCGTTGAGTGGTACTCGCACGCCGCGAGGGAATGGTATCAGGCCAAAGCCGAGCCTCACGTCTCGGTGGCGGACCAGGCGATTCGCAAGCACTCGAAGCAGGTCTACGACTTGGTCTCCCCTCTCTACTTCACTGGCGTCCCCCTCGCTCAACGTCATTACCACCACACCCTCCTTCCCTTCGCCAAGACGTCCTACTCTACCTCTCGCAAGACCTACGTTAAGCAAGTCCACCCTCGTCTCGTTGTCGCTGGAGGTCACACCAAGGTCTTCTACAGGACTAAGATCCTCCCTGCGCTGCAGAGGTTCTACTCCCTCTTCATCGCGCCTCAGCTCGATAAGATCTCCGAGAGGATCTTTGAGTATAGGACTAAGAAGAGTAGGGCCGAGGCCGCGGAACATGTGGCTCAGGTTGAGAAGGAGGTGTTGAGCGAGCAGGATACAGATAACTTTGAAGGTGAGTTTCTCGAGTCGAGTGGAGCGCCGAGAGCGATCGCTGACCTTTCTTCTTGCCTCACCCTCGCTCACTCCCACCACCATCCAGAGTTCATCTCCGACCTCCGCAACACCCCCGACGAGATCGACACCTCCCAACTCCCACCCTCGGCCGACGCCCCACCCGCCGCCGAGCCCTCTCTCTCCCCCACCGAACTCGCCGCCCTCAAAGCCGAGAAGCGTCTGGCGCTCGAAACCCTCCAAACGACCTACGAGAAGGAAATCACCAAACTCGGTCAAACGGAGCATGACCTTCTCCTCGAACGACTCGTCGAGATTCGTCAGAATGCCGTCGAGGATATTCCGAAGAGGTTTGATGTGTTGCTTACTACGTTGGATGAGGAGGGGGATAAGATGGTGGGGAGGTTGGGCAAGTACTTTGCCCGTGCGGCCGGGGAGAACAAGTACACCCCCGAGGAGAAGGTCAAGGATGCCGAGTTTTTGAGCAAGAAGGCCGTGGCTAAGGTTAGGAAGATGAGTGGGGATGTTAGGGTTGAGGCTGAGGAGTATAAGAAGAATGTGGTGGAGAAGGAGGAGAAGGCGCTTAAGAAGGCTAGTGAGGCTTTGGAGGCGCTCGTTGGAAAGGCTCAGGTGAGTCTTTGGGTCGTGATTGGGTCCCTCTCCCAGACGCTGACCTCACGCTGTTCACCTACAGGAGGAGCTCGGCTACGGATGGACCTGGCTCGACGACGTTACCGTCAAGGACTGGCAACGTGAGCCTTCTCGATTCCGTCTCGCTTCGTTTTCGGTGCTGGCAATTGACCTCCTTCGCTTCACCCTCGTACAGGCTACCATGGTCTCGGCAAGGCGGAGAAGAACTGGAAAGAGAGCTACCGCGGCGTTCAATCCGGCACCATCAAGGACTCGACTCTCGCTTCGCTCAAGCCCGCCGAGCTTCTCGACGCCGTCAAAGTTCAGGCCGACTCGATCGTCGACATCTTCTGTGAGTCCTCGACGTCCTTCGGTACTTCTAATCGCCCATCTGACTCGCTTCTTCCATAGCCACCATCCTCGCCAAGATTCTCGCTAAGGGCTCGAAGGAGATCATGGGCGAGTGGACCGGAGTCGTCGACGAGGCTCAGAAGGCGTACGCCGCTGCCTCCGAGAAGGCCGTCTCTGCCGCCAGCATCGCCAAGGAGTCTGCATCCTCCCTCGCCGGCGTCAAGCCTCCCCCTTCCAACGTCTACGAATCGGCCACCTCGCTCGCCTCCGTCGCTCAAGCTTCAGCCGCATCCATCGCCAACGAGGCAGCAGCAGCCATTCCCGCCGTCCCCGTCGTCGACAACATCGCCTCTGCCTACGGAGAGGCTTCACAAACTGTCCTCCGCGCCGTTGGATCCGAGCCGAGCCCTACCGACCTTCGTCAATCGGCGTCGTCTGCTGCCAAGGCTGCCGCTCTCGCCGCTGAAACCGCCTACGCCGAGGCTTCACAATCCATCCTTCGCGCCCTCGGATCCGAGCCCAAGCCCACCGACGTCCAGCAATCCATCACCTCCCTCGCCAAGGCCATCGAATCGTCTGCATCCGTCGCGCTCGCAGGAGCCTCTTCCGCCCTCATCGTCGATGCTCCCGCCTCTGTATCGAGTGCTTTCGACGCCGCTTCGAGCGCAGTGGACGCCGCTGTCGACCAAGGAGTCTCGCTCGGCATCGACCTCGCCGCCAGTGCTTCCTCCATCGCTGCTGCCGCCCCTTCCTTCATCGCCGCTGCACCAGTCTACGACCAACTCGCCAACGCTGCAGGAGGAGTCGTCGAATCGGCAGCTACCTTCTTTGGAGAGGCGTCACAGACGGCGGTTCGCGCGGTTGGAGGAGAGCCCTCGCCGACGGACCTCGCTCAGTCGGGCACCAGCGTACTCGCCGCGATGAAGAGCGCTGGATCGTCGGTCCTCAACGATGTCGCTGGATCGGCCTCGAGCGTCAAGGAGGAGGCAGCTTCGACCATCAGCTCGGTCGTCTCTTCGGCGAGCTCGCTCGCCTCGCCAACCTCGTCGTCGCTCAAGTCCAAGGCCACCGTTTCGGCAGGAGGAATCGCCTCGTCGGTGGAAAGTCTCGTTTCGCAGGCGTCGTCGGTACTGCATGATGCGACGAGGACGACTCCCGAAGGCGTGCGCGAGTCGGCAACCAGTCTCGCTTCGGTCGTCAAGAGTGCCGTCCACGCTCATGTCGAGCTCTAGGGGAGCGCTACGTCAACCACCGAAGCTTCCCTCTGAGCCGAAGCTACGGGCTCCGAAACAAGGAGGAGAAAGGCCACTAGGCGTTGCGGAGGGAAGGAAGCCTCGTCGCGTAAGCCCGTTTTTCTCGCTGCTCTCTCCGACGACGACGTTCGCTTTTCCCCGGCAGAGAGGGGGAGAGCCAGCCAACCCACACACGGCGGCGCGGGCCCTCTTTTTCATTACGGTGGTGACCCTTCGAGTCTTTACGCTGACACGCCTTTTAATCGACCCTCCCCACAGACTACGGCCCTTTCTACTTCCCTCATCCTTCCCCCTCCCCCTCCCCTCCTTCTTCCTCGCACAGTGGCAGCCGCGGCCATACCTACACTACCCTACAGGTTCCCTCCATATACACCTTTCC